>SNQJ01S0046085.1:0-42589 GCA_010110895.2 Picea sitchensis
ATCAAGTGGAATGATAGTGTAAGTCAAAATGCAGGTGATGAAGGGTAAAATAATAACAAAAAGTATGGGCAAAAAGGGTACAATATGTGGTCCTAACAAAAGCAAGAATGGGGACCTAAAACAATTCGATTATGTGTCCATTTTAGTATCTTTCTTCCTAGAAAGAGTTCCACACCTATGCCTGTAGGTGGAATGGGGAATACCAGCCTCGAGAGACCCACGAATGAAAAGATGGTGTGACATGATGACACGACATGTGGCGGGCTTGATTGTGAAGTATGACGATGCATTCTTCAATTAGTTGGGACCGCAAATCCTGATGATTGATGATTATGCTTATGTTGGTCTAGACTTTCGGGGTGATCCAGATTTGGTTGTCGCCGAGGGATCTCAGTGGGGAGATCTAGGTAGGAAAGACATTTGTTTTTTACAATGTTTTTATGAGTTTTTTAAAATATTTATTGTTTTTGTGTTTCCAATCGAAAGACTAATCAAAAAATTTTGATCATGCAGATTTAGGGCCACACCGACCCCCGAGCTCTTCTCTTATTCAGAGGCGAGGAGAGGCACGCGTAGTAGCTGGATGGGATGCTGAGTATTATGATGCAATAGAGCAGAACCTGGAAGGCTTGACGACAGACATCCCTGATATATCCATCGAGGAGATCCTGAGGCGTTATCAATGCCATACTATAGGCGTATCTGGCTCACTTAGTCGGTTACTACGTAGGGTAGCAAGAGAAGTAGTATGCTATCGCGAGAGGCATCCATGATGCCATTTCGTAGGGGCCATGGGATCTATATTTTGATATTTTGATCTTCAGATGAAAACTCTTTTTGTAAACATTATATCATTATATATATATACATGAGGTTTTTACTGGTTTACTCTGCTTTTTGTACAATATGTGAAACGTGATTAGAATTATAAATGTCTCAAATGTCTGACTAAAACATAATTATCTAGAGCATCAGTTAATGTATTTAGACATCTAGGAATGTGTTGATATTCAATATAATCGAAATGACGTTCCAAGAGGCAGATTCATAAATATACCCGTAATAGAGTAGGACTTCGGGTAGTATAGACATTGTTTAACTGTAGTACTACTAGTTGTGAATCAAGTCGTATAATGAAGTGACGAATCCCAAGTGAAATAGCACTAGTCAATAATTCAATGACCGCGCTATACTCTGCGATATTATTGGTCACTCGACCGAGACAAACACCTTGTAGACAAATAAGTTCGTTTGAGGGTGCATAAATTGCCTAAGCAACAGAAGCTAAATTCCGGGTACTACGGCTAGCACCATCGGCGAAGCCGATGTAAGGTAGCAAAAACACCGACATCTGGAGACCAAACACAATGCAGGGTAAGTAGTGAGGGGTAAAAGTCAAATAGCAGAAACACACTAAAGTAACACACAAGAGTATGATACAGTAAGAATACAAGTGCTTATGCAGAGATAGACTAAGCGTAGTACTTCTTCAAGTAAAGCCCATTTATGGGTTCACTCAAAGGAATGCCATCGTAATCTACTAACTCGTATGCTCCCTTCTCCAACACTCTTTTAAAAATATAAGGGCCTCGCCACATAGCCTCAAATTTTTCGGCTCCTAGCAAATCATGATCTTGTTCATAGAGGAGAACTAGATCACCTTCAGAAAACACGTGTGGCATGACATGTTTGTCGTATTGGGATTTTACGCGTTTCTTCTGGGTTTTAATAACTAGGGTGGCATCACAAAGGGTTTCGTCCAATTGCGTAAGATATAACAGATGATCCTCCTCAACAAAGGTGTTTGGGAGAAGTTGGACGGCTAGTTTTAACGATGGAATTTCACATTCAATCGGTAGAACAACTTCTAAACCGTACACTAATTGGAAGGGTGTAAACCCCGCGGCTGAATTCACGGATGTCCGATAGGCCCAAAATGACGCAGTGAGGTCCGCAGACGCATACCCCGCAGGGTCTCTGCACGCACCTCCCGCTCTCAGGATCGATCAAAAAATCCCCTTTCTGTTGAGCCGAAGTGGATCCTTGGATTCCCTCGGGAATCACTGTAAAAAACCCGGTCCACGGGTCCTTTTCTTCTCTATCTCGGCCTCTACACCGGACCATGAACAAATTCCCCACAGGAATCTGAATATCGGGTTTCGGGGTTTCGGGCTTCCTGCTGTCAAGAATTCCTGACCTTTTGAACTCTCGATTCTCGAATTACCGATGCGCCTTTGTATGTGTTAGCCCCTCCTAGCTAAACACCTGGCAATGTGACCACCCACTCACAAGACCATAGCCTTGTCGTCTATCGGAGTTCGGACTTCGTGAAACTGAAGTGTATGGACACTTTGTCCATGGGATCCCCGATCCTCCAACTCCCGATGCGCTCGAACTCTCGTTAGCCCTCCAAGCTAAGCTTGTGGTCCACACGACCTCCTCTCGTGACCGCAGTCTTATCCTTTATCGGGATTTCAGACCTTACAATGCCGAAATGCGCATGTCTTCTGGACTCGCGATTCTCCGAGTTCCGATACGCTATAACTTCAGCTAGCCCTCCTGGCTCAGCTCCTGGTCCACGTGACCACTACCCCGTGACCGTAGTCAAACCTTACCTCTTGTCGAGGTTTCGAACTTCGGAGTTCCACAATGTATGGACTCCTCGTCCCCGCGATTCTCGATTCTCCGATGGACTCGATATGCCGACATGCTGACAGCTGGCCCCCACAATAGAGTTGTTCCCTTTGTCTGGGTTTCGCGTTTCGCGATTATGAAATGCTTGGACTTCCTGTCCGCGGGACTCGCGATACTCCGAATCTCGATAGGCTGACAGCTGGCCCATAATGACACCTTCCTCCCTGTCAAGGTTTCGGGGTTCGCGATTCCGAAATGCAAAGATTTTGTGTCCACGGAATCCCCGATATGCCGATCCCTGACTTTCTTCGGATCTCCGACACGCGTCCCAAATGGATGGGCGGTCTAGATTAAGCCTCGGACTTCGCCAAACGCCAAACCAAAGACACTTACCTGTGTGAGTCCCGATGGCCAAAACGTCGATGACTCTCGATGATTTCCACCTGTCCCAACAGATGGACAACTCTGATTGTATCGGGGTTTTCACTATGGACTTACCCGATCTCCTGTCCATGGGAATGCCGATATCTCGATTCCCGATGCCTCGATCTCCACCACGTGTCTTCGCCAATGGACGGTCGAGATCGCTCCGATGTTTCGAGACTTGAAGTGTCTCGATTTTCTCCACCTCGAGAATCCCGATTTCCCGATGACTACTATCTCGATGGCTACGCCCTTGTCGAGATTTTCCGCCTCCTGTCCACGAAGGTAAACCTCGTGCAACTCCTATCCAATCTGACGGCTGACGGTAAATTTGCTCCAGATCTGACGGCTCAGATCTCCTCTTCTGCGCGCTTCTCCTAAGCTTCTCCTGGACGTGAAAATCAACGATCCAGATTTCCTCAGCCTGTCCAACGGCTGCTGTGCTCCCTCCTGAGCTCCCGCGTTTTTCTCCCAGACTTAGGGGAATTTAGATTTTTCCAAGGCCTCGGCCTTGTCTCGTTTCTCCTCTAGGAACTCCAAATTCTGAGCTTCACCGCGCGTATGAAGCGCTAACTCCTCCTGAGTTTGTGTCTTTGAATCCTTGGAGGATTCTTCAACTTCTGCACTCCTTGCAGAGTCTCCTCACGCACTCACTGGTGCTTTCTCTTCTGAGCTTATGCAAACACTCAGACCCCTAAGGGATTTTGTCCTTCTTCCTTCTCCCACAGATGGAGAATATAATGCCTTCCTGGCTTCCTGCTCAAGCAACCTCTTGCTGAGTCTTTCTAGGTGTTCAACAACCCAGTGAAGATCCTTCAGTGGATACTTCCTCCAGCTCCAAAACTCAAAGAGTTCTTTTTTCTTCTGTGCCTGCCTGCACACTGACTCGATGCCCTCCTGGAAAAGTTTCTTCTCTTTTCCCACAGAACAATCAACATTTTTGTCTTCTCTTGTGCGCCTATACACCTGCTCAATGCCCACCTGACAGAGCTCTCAAAATCCTCAATGATTCTGGTTCTTCCGTCTGAACTCACAACCGAGTTCTCCTTTCGTGTACTCCCTGCACTTACTCAATGCCCACCTGGCAGAGCTTCACAGAACTCCTCGGAGATTCTGTTTTCTTCAAACTCTCAGCAGAGTTCTTCCTCAAATGCACTGCAACGCATATGCTCAATGCCCACTTGGCAGAGCTTCATAGAATCCTCAATGATTCTGTCTGCAACTGTGTTCTCATACACAGCCTTACCTCCTGAGGTGTTCAACAACCTCAAAGGTCTTTTTCTTCTGAGTTGTTGATCCCAACTCCTGTGTCGCAGCACGTCTTCATCTGACTCCACAGAGTTCATAAGTGCTTCAGTGCACCAATATTTAGAGTCTGCAACACTCTGTCATGCCCTCCTGGCATGAAACCTCAAAGACCCTCAACTGAAATCAAATAGACTCCCTGCAAACGTACAATCCCAACATACATTTACAACATAAAAGAACACTCACAGACATTCACATAACACAGAACTCATGCAGGAAAAACTGCTGGTTTGTGTTAAAAATGGCAAAATGCCTGTATTTTTACAATGGTGTCCTCGAGCTCTCTCTGGCTCTTCTCATCTTTTCGCTAGCTCTACTCTTCCTAGCTCACCTATCTAAAATGAGATCTCTAAATCTCTTTTACCTGAGGGGGCTCTTTGAACGCTTCCCTCCAGATTCACCTACCGTATTCAATTACATTGAATGGGTTGTCTAGTCGAGCATCTGGATCTAGATCTCAGCCTTACAAATATTAAAGGACGAACTACTTAACACCTGCACAAAGGCACGGCTTCCCATGGCTCAACAGCCTAAACCATTAAATTACATGCATTTCAAATTTAAATGAGGTTGCGCCTCCCTTTCAGCATTTGAATGCATGCGCGCTGACGTGGCTGACTGGCTGGATGGCTGTCGTGGAGAGATGCTCCTGCATCATACTCCTTAGCTACAAATACATGAGCTCCTGCTCATGAGCTTCCCCCCCTAAGCGGTTGGAAATCCTCCTGGATCCCAAATGAATACCTGGAGCTGTTCATTCGCTCCATCTTCTTGCTGCTGCTGCTGCTTCTGCATTGCTGCCGCTGCTGCTTCTTTTCTGCCCAGCTTCTCCTTGCTGGCAGTGTTTGCTGATCGGATCATCAGCTCCATGATCTCTTTGATCACTTTGTCCAGCTGCTCCAGTGGCTGGCTCTGTTTTTGCAGTCTCCTCAACTGCAATTTTTTTTGGCACATGAGCAGATCATCATGATCTCCCATGCCTCCTTCATCAGTTTCCAACTTCACCTGTTGGATGTGCACGCCCTGCACTTTCACCCTTTCCTCCAGGTCTTCAACCCGTTCCCACAGATCAACAAAACAAATGTTGTCTGCCTCTTCTTCCTCTGCTTCTGCAACCTCCCATGTTGCAGTCCTTTCAGTCTCCTGGCTGAAAATATTGAGCCATTCCTCAGAATGCTCATCATCCTCTTCGTCTGCTTGGGCAGCTTCCAAAGTCTTCTCCAATCCCTCTTCTTCCCTGACAGTCATAGCTGACTGTTCTACTGCTGCACCATCTGCAACACAGACTTCTGCCTCCTCCTGGGCAAATGGTAGGAATACTCGAATTCCCCCAATCATCATAAGGCTCCTCAGATTGTCCTCTTCTATCAGTTGCTCCGGCTGATCTAAATTCATCTCTGAGTTTATGAGACTCTCAGACAGTCTCATCTGTTCTGTCAGCTCCTCGGGCTGATCAAGATTCACCTGCTCATCCCTGCCCACCTGGCAATATGGGATGTCTCTACTGCCCTCCTGGCAGACCATGAGATCAACTGATCCCATCTTCATCAGCAACCTTTCTGAAGTGAACTCACCTCCGAGTCCATGAGACTTTCAGACAGTCTCGAACTTTCATCTCTACCCACCTGGCAATCTGAGATGCTTTCGCTGCCCTCCTGGCAGTCTTTGAGATCCCGCAGCGACCTCATTTCATTGCTCAGCTGGCAATGTGAAATTCCCTGGTTGTCGTCCTAACAGTCCATGAGACCCCGCAACGATCTCAACCCGTTGCCCACCTGGCAATCTGGAATTTCTTCTCTGCCCTCCTGGCAGTTCTTGAGATCCTCAGCTGATCCCAATTCATTCTCCTCCCCGAGAAATTTTCCAGTCTCTGGTTCACATACGTGAACCATCTTCTTATCCTGCCGCATCCGCAGTTCGAGCTTGTCTATTTCTTTCATTATATCAGCGAGCTCTCTATCCATACCTTTTTTTCTCTATAGCTCGGAGTTTTTCTTTCCAGCATACCTACGGCCTTCAGTAGCGATGTTGCTATCTCTGTCTGCTCTCCCAGCAAACCTGCTGCTGTCACTCCGCACTAAGAGTTCTACCAGCTTCATCCTCCAGTCTCCCTGACTGTCTACCTGATTGTTGCCTACCTACAAACAATCCTTACAGAGTCCTCAACAACTTTGTCTTCTTTACCTTCTCCCTTTGCTTGAAATTAACAAACAAAGTTCTTGCTCTGATACCATTTGACGTGTATCAGAGTGCTCTTTACCCCTTGCCTCTCTTGCCTGAAATATACAGACAAGAAATCAGCTTTGATATATCTCCCTGCTTCTCTTGCCTGAAATATACAGACAATAACAAAGCTCTGATACCACTTGATGTGTATCAGAGTATTCTCTTATCTCCCTGCTTCTCTTGCCTGAAATATACAGACAAGAACAAAGATCTGATACCACTTGACGTGTATCAGAGTGCTCTTTACCCCTTGCCTCTCTTGCCTAAAATATACAGACAAGAAAAAATCTATGATACCACTTGACGCAGTGAGGTCCGCAGATGCATACCCTGCAGGGTCTCTGCACGCACCTCCCGCTCTCAGGATCGATAAAAAAATCCCCTTTCTGCCGAGCCGAAGCAGCTCCTTGGATTCCCTCGGGAATCACTGTAAAAAACCCGGTCCACAGGTCCTTTTCTTCCCTGTCTCGGCCTCTGCACCGAACCGTGAACAAATTCCCCACAGGAATCTGAATATCGGGCTTCGAGATTTCGGGCTTCCTGCTGTCGAGAATTCCTGACCTATTGACCTCTCGATCCCTGAATTACCGATGTGCCTTTGTATGTGTTAGCCCCTCATGGCTAAACACCTGGCAATGTGACCACCCACTCACAAGACCGCAGCCTTGCCGTCTATCGGAGTTCGGACTTCGTGAAAATGAAGTGTATGGACACTTTGTCCATGGGATCCCCGATCCTCCGACTCCCGATGCGCTCGAACTCCCGTTAGCCCTCCAAGCTAAGCTCGTGGTCCACACGACCTCCTCTCGTGACAACAATCTTATCCTTTATCGGGATTTTGGACCTTACAATGCCGAAATGTGCATGTCTTCTGGACTCGCGATTCTCCGAGTCCCGATACGCTATAACTTCAGCTAGCCCTCCTGGCTCAGCTCCTGGTCCACATGACCACTACCCCATGACCGTAGTCAAACCTTACCTCTCGTCGGGGTTTCAGACTTCAGAGTTCCACAATGTATGGACTCCTTGTCCCCGCAATTCCCGATTCTCCGATGGACTCGATATGTCGACGTGTTGACAGTTGGCCCCCACAATAGAGTTGTTCCCTTTGTCGGGGTTTCACGTTTCGCGATTCTGAAATGCTTGGAGTTCCTGTCCGCGGGACTCGCGATACTCTGAATCCCGATAGGCTGATAGCTAGCCCACAATGACACCTTCCTCCCTGTCGGGGTTTCGGGGTTCACGATTTCGAAATGCAAAGATTTCGTGTCCACGGAATCCCCGATATGCCGATCCCCGACTTTCTTTGGATCTCCGACACGTGTCCCAAATGGATGGGCGGTCCAAATTAAGCCTCGGAGTTCGCCAAACGCCAAACCAAAGACACTTACCTATGTGAGTCCCGATGGCCAAAACGACGATGACTCTCGATGATTTCCACCTGTCCCAACAGATGGACAACTCTGATTGTATCGGGGTTTTCACTATGGACTTACCCGATCTCCTGTCCACGGGAATGCTGATATCCCGAATCTCGATGCCTCGATCTCCACCACGTGTCTCCGCTAACGGACGGTCCAGATCGCTTCGGTGTTTCGAGACTTGAAGTGTCTCGATTTTCTCCACCTCAAGAATCCCGATTTCCCGATGACTACTATCCCGATGGCTACGCCCTCGTCGGGATTTTTCGCCTCCTGTCCACGAAGATAAACCTCGTGCAGCTCCTATCCAATCTAAGGGATGACGGGAAATTTGCTCCAGATATGATGGCTCAGATCTCCTCTTCTGCGTGCTTCTCCTAAGCTTCTCCTGGACATGAAAATCAACGATCCAGATTTCCTCGGCCTGTCCAACGGCTGTTGTGCTCCCTCCTGATCTCCCGTGCTTTTCTCCCAGACTTAGGGGAATTTAGATTTTTCCAATGCCTTGGCCTTGTCTCGTTTCTCCTCTACGAACTCCAAATTATGAGCTTCGTCGCGCGTATGAAGCGCTAACTCCTCCTGAGTTTGTGTCTTTGAATCCTTGGAGGATTCTTCAACTTCTGCACTCCTTGCAGAGTCTCCTCACACACTCATTGGTGCTTTCTCTTCTGAGCTTCTGCAAACACTCGGACCCCTAAGGGATTTTGTCCTTCTTCCTTATCCCACAGATGGAGAATATAATGCCTTCCTGGCTTCCTGCTCAAGCAACCTCTTGCTGAGTCTTTCTGGATGTTCAACAACCCAGTGAAGATCCTTCAGTGGATACTTCCTCCAGCTCCGGAACTCAAAGAGTTCTTTTTTCTTCTGTGCCTACCTACACATTGACTCAATGCCCTCCTGGCAGAGTTTCTTCTCTTTTCCCACAGAACGCTCAACATTTTTGTCTTCTCTTGTGCGCATATACACCTGCTCAATGCCCACCTGGTAGAGCTCTCAGAATCCTCAATGATTCTGGTTCTTCCGTCTGAACTCACAGCCGAGTTCTCCTTTTGTGCACTCCCTGCACTTGCTCAATGCCCACCTGGAAGAGCTTCACAGAACTCCTCGGAGATTCTGTTTTCTTCAAACTCTCAGCAGAGTTATTCCTCGAATGCACCACAACGCATATGCTCAATGCCCACTTGGCAGAGCTTCATAGAATCCTCAATGATTCTGTCTGCAACTGTGTTCTCATACACAGCCTTACCTCCTGAGGTGTTCATCAACCTCAAAGGTCTTTTTCTTCTGAGTTGTTGATCCCAGCTCCTGTGCCGCAGCACGTCTTCGTCTGACTCCACAGAGTTTAGAAGTGCTTCAGTGCACCAGTATTTAGAGTCCGCAACACTCTGTCACGCCCTCCTTGCATGAAACCTCAAAGACCCTCAACTGAAATCAAACAGACTCCCTGCAAACGTACAATCCCAGCATACATTTACAACATAAAAGAACACTCACAGACATTCACATAACACAGAACTCATGCAGGAAAAACTGCTGGTTTGTATTAAAAATGGCAAAGTACCTGTATTTTTACAATGGTGTCCTCGAGCTCTCTCTGGCTCTTCTCATCTTTTCCCTAGCTCTACTCTTCCTAGCTCACCTATCTAAAATGAGATCTCTAAATCTCTTTTACCTGAGGGGGCTCTTTGAGTGCTTCCCTCCAGATTCACCTACCCTATTCAATTACATTGAATGGGCTGTCTAGTCCAGCATCTGGATCTAGATCTCAGCCTTACAAATATTAAAGGCCGAACTACTTAACGCCTGCACAAAGGCACGACTTCCCATGGCTCAACAGCCTAAACCATTAAATTACATTCATTTCAAATTTAAATGAGGCTGCGCCTCCCTTTCAGCATTTGAATGCATGCGCGCTGATGTGGCTGGCTGGCTGTCATGGAGAGATGCTCCTGCATCACACAATGCCGAGAACAACATCGTGTGCCAACTCATTTTGTGAATTCTGATAATCCATCGAAACATGGTAATAAGTACTTTTTTTATTGGTTCGACTTGGCCGTTGGCCTGTGGATAATAGGGGGTTGAGTTTTCATGTTGAAGACCCAACTTTTCCATAAGCTCAGACATCATAAAGTTTCGAAAGTGGTTACCGTGATCGGTAACAATAGCCTGTGGGATTCTAAATCGTGTAATAATGTGATTGAAGATGAATAGGGAAGTAGTTTTTCCCGTGTTGTTGAATGTAGGCATCGCCTCGACCCACTTCATGAAATAATCTACGGCTACAATAATGTACCCATGCCCCCCGACTGAGTTTGGGTTACATTTCATGAAATCAATGCCCCATTTAACGAAGGGTCCAACATAAACTACAAGATGTAAGGGAGCGGGGTGGGATCTTATTTTGTTGTTGTATGTTTGGCAAGCGTGGAATTTTTGGACGGCAATAATACAATCTTTGAATACAGAAGGCCAAAAATACCCAGCTCGTAAGATCTTTTGGGGAGTAGCATACCCAGACATGTGACCACCACATGCTCCAGAATGGAAGTCATTCAAATCTTTCTCAGCCTCATCATAAGTGAGATATCGACGAAAAACAGAGTAAACTCCCCGACGATAAAGAGTATCACCGAGGATGATATACTGACGAGCTTGGTAACGTATGTGACAACGGTTAGTACTAGACAAATCGGGTCGGAAAGCCTGAGTCTGGAGATATATAATGATATCTCCATATCAAAGGTCATCAAAACTGATCAAAAAAAGGGATTCATCGGGTAATGAATCCTCTGCTACATTTTTCGTCTCAGAATAGGGAAGGTCACATATCAATTCGGCAAACACTAAGGATTTCTTGGACTTAGCACATTCAAACTCTAAGTCAAACTCCTGGAGTATCACAATCCATTTGGAGTATTTTTCCCCTAGCAACTAGCGTGGAAGAATGTGCTGCATAAGGTTGCAATCGGAAATCATGGTGGTCTTATAGTGCCAGAAACGTTGGACAGCTTGAACAGCTGCCAAGGCCAGTTTTTCAACATGTAAATACTTGGCTTCGGTAGTCGTGAGACTGTGACTAAAATAATAAATGACATGTTCGTCATGAGAATCGTCCTCTTGGACCAGGACCATGGCAATGGTTGAATCCGAAGCAACGAGATAAAGGAAATAATCTCGACTATAATCGAGCGGGAAAAGTAGTGGGGTACGGGTTAAAGTAAATTTCAAAGCGTTGAAGGCTTCGTTGGCAGTGGTGTTCCATACAAATTCAGAGCCTTTCTTTAATAGTCGAGTAAATCCAAGCGTTAACTCAACGTAGTTTGGGATAAAACGACGTAGAAAGTTTGCCTTCCCTTGCAAACTTTGTAGCTGGCGAAGTGAAGAAGGAGGAGGGAGATTGAGAATGGCCTCAACCTTCAAAGGATCTACCTGGATCCCTTGACATGACACAATAAAGCCTAAGAGTCGGTCGGATTCCACGCAAAAGACACATTTGTGTGGGTTAAAGCGTATATGATAGAACCGACAGCGAAGGAAAATGGCTCGGAGGTGGGTCGGGTGATCACTACGATGCATGGAATGTGCTGGTAGGTCATCTAAATATGTTTGTACAATGTGCTTAATATCATGGAAAGCATAAGACATAGCACATTGAAACGTGGCACCATCGTTCTTTAAACCGAAGGGCAGTTTCAGGTAGGCAAAAGTGCCCTAAGGACAAATAAAAGCGGTTTTGTGTTGATCCGCGGGTAAGATGTTGATCTGATTATATCTGGAGAAACCGTCCATCAAAGAGAAGATTTCACTTATGGCGCAATCGTCGATGATTTGGTCAACGAAGGTGGTGGGAAAGTTGTCTTTAGGACAAACTTTGTTGATATCCCTATAATCAACACAGACACGGATCATACCTTGTTTCTTGTTAACCGGAACTAGATTAGATACCCAATCAGTTAAATCCACAGGATAAATAAAGCCAACTTTAAGAAGTTTCTCGACTTCAAGCTTGATAGCGGTTGCTTAGCGCCCGGGTATGTCTTGATTTCGTGTACAACAATATCGGGCTCAATACCAGGCATCTCTTCATAGCTCCATGCGAAGACGTCACAAAACTCTTGAAAAAGGGATTTATACGTGACAACTTCATCAGTGGAACACAAATCTCCGATGTGCACATTTTCAACAACTCCAGGTTTGATAGAGATTTCGAGGGGGATGGCGGGTGAAATGTTGCTTAAGTTCCCTTCATATAACACATTATGTGTGGAGTCGGTAACCGAAGTAATAACGACAATGGTCGACGGGGTCGAAATCCATTGGTAACTCTCGAGGGTGTGTTGTTCCAAGAAGAGAATGGAACGATGATGTCCATCGTCCTACATAGTGTCTTCCATAGACATAACTGACATAATCATCTCATCTGTGGGAAAAATCATGTGAAAAGGATCAGGAGATGAATCGCCAAGAGAGGGGGTAGAGGGGGATGCCGATTGAATGGCTTGATAGGTGGATTCAATCAGACTTAAAGGTATTTGGTCACCATAGCGTGAATAATCACCAGGTTTGGGTATTAGCCTTGGGTCAGAAGATGAATGGGTTTCACGAACGGAGGTGGAAATCATGTTGATCGAGGCAACCAGAGGTGGTGGAATGTCAGGTGGTGGGATCGGGAACGTACCCATCAGAGTGGAATCTTTTAGTAGACCCACACCGACATTCTCGTATCCAGGGGGTGTCTTTACAATGAAAGGTACGTTGCTAGTACGTGTGTCAGAGTTGAAGAAGGCTAGTTGGTCTACTGTAACTACCTTTCCTTGATGTGGAAAATGCACGATCCAGAAAAGAGTAGACACGATTGCACGCATAGAATCGATCCAGCTACAACCAAGTAGAAGGTTGTAATCAAGAGGTGTGTCAAATATCTCAACTTCAACGTTGACCATTTTTCCTTCTAACGTAATAGGCAACGAAGGGAGGACACCGTAGGGCTTAAAACCAAAGCCATTAAAGGCCTTGAGCGTGTTGTGTGATTCAGTTAAGGGAGGAGAGCTGATGGATTTCTAGCAGTCAATAAACATGACACACGTCGAGGCACCCTCATCAATAACTGTTCTACAAATGTTCTTGTCGGAGACAACAACTTGTATTTGAAATGCGAGTTGAGGGGGTAACCTTGGAATGTGATCTTCCAAGTCAAAGATTATTAAATTTGTATCCGTAGGGTCGATTCCACTGATAGCTTTCAACAGTGCCATTCGTTGTGTAGGACAACTCTGAAGGACTTCGAGGGATGACATCGCAGACGGTGCTTGTGTCAGGTCTTCTACTATACTGTAGTTCTAGGCAGCACGCGCATGAGGATTGAAAGCAAATTTTCGAACCACGCCCTTGGGAGGAGGGAGAAGGATTGTATCGGGGTTCGGTCGTTCGAGATGAAGAGGACCATTGGAAGGTGGAGCCGAGGGAGATTGTTGAACCAACAAAGGTGGTATATCGTCAACTTTCTCCTTGGAGGAAGCGTAATCTTTGGCACGAGTGGTAAGTGTGATGTCGTTCTTCTTTGAAACACCATTACACATAAGTACATAGGAGGTGGTGGAGGAAGAAGATTGATCTTGGATGACCAATTGAGCCTGTTGTTGAGAAGGGAAGGGTTGAGACAAGACGACAGGGGTAGGAGGTTTTGGGGTCCCTTGGAGGAACTTCGTGACCTCAGCACGTCTCGGACAATCCTTCATGTAGTGATCATCACCACAGATAAGGCAAGGATAGCGAGGTTTGTGTTTGTCCTTATCTTCAGTAGGTTGTGTCTTGGTCTTATTGGATTGTGGGTTGTTATTCTTATCCTCCTTATTCATACCCTTCCCTTTTTTAGATTTATTCTTACCGGTAAGAGTCGATTGAATGACCTTCACCTCTGAAGTTTTACTGGTGGGAGGGGTGGGCGTCGGAGCAGTTTGAACATCAGAAGCATGGGATTTGGGCGTGGCATGAGAGGTCTGTGCAGATTGAGGTTGAGCATGGAAAGTACCTATCACACCATCAGTGGCATGAGAGGCTGCTGGGGTCGTCGAGGTGGTCGTGGTAGAAGGACGAGGTGCATCAGGAAGCAGATAATAAAGAGTATCTGTTTGTGAATAAACGAGATCGAGATATTGGGCACGACTGATTGCCTGTTCTTTTGTGATGACTCCACCCATAACAATGTCTTTAGATATGCCATTCATGAAGGATTTCGTGAACCATTCTGCCAATAACTGATCGGGAAGATCGAGTTTGATTAGACATCGTCTTCGTCTCCACTCATGAATGTGATCAGAGATATGAGTGGCTTTACTTTGCTTGAAAGAACTCAAAATCTTAGTTTCCGTTTCATAACAGATTGGCAACTGGTAGTGAGTGAGGAAAGCCATAGCTAGGGTATTGAAATCAATGAATAAGCCTCGTGGCAATTCTATATACCACTTCGTGGTTGAACCCGTGAGAGTCCTCTGAAAAAGACGTAACCGAATGGAGTCATCCATAAAAGAGTTGGATGAACACCAAAGGTGGAAAGTCATTACATGATTGTTTAGGTCCTCTCCCGGTTTACCATCGAACTTAGGAATGTCGGATGGGAGTTTGGCTGGTATGACAAACCAATGAGGAGAGTGACGGATAGGGTCATTCAAAAATCTAGACAGATCAGGGAGGTCGAAAGTGGCCAAAAAGGGTAACTGTCTATTCACATGAGGGTACTGGTGACTTTGGGGAGGAAGTCCCATCGGTATACCAGTAGGACCGTAAGTAGTTTGCATATAATGCGAAGATCCAGGCTGATTCGATTGTTGGTGCGGAGGCATGTAGCCCATAGGGTTGTATTGGTTAGGGACGTTCCCTTGAATAGGGATATTAGGTTGAACGTTCGAACCCCAAATGGAATTGGACGGACCTGGGTATGGTTGGCTTGTACTAGGGGGTATGAAAGAGCTAGATTGAGGTTGTTTCCCCCTAGTCGGTTGAGGATTACCTTGGGTAAGATAGTTCCAATACTGGGCCAAGGCTGCAGGTATGTTTTGTCCATAGGGTGGGGTAGGTGGGTGTTGTCCTCCAATTGGGGGTTGTGTCCCAATTGGGGGTTGTGTTCCAATTGGGATTTGACCTCCGAAAGGGGATTGCGTTTGGCCCCAGGGTGAAATTGTCCGCCAACATGAATCTGGTAATTAGGTGTGAAAGACTGAGTGGTTCCGGTAGGGTTGACTTCTCCGACGAGAGGTGATTAAGACCTCCCAAAGGGGGGTTGGGGAAGTGTCGGAATAAAACCGACAATAGGATTGTGCCCAAGAGGAGAGAAAACTCCAGATGCTCCAGATGGAACCTGATTAGGGATAAGGATAGAAGCATTAATGCATGATATCCCGGGGGGAGTGTTGGGGTGAGTCTAGGCGAAAGTGGTGTGCCAATGGGGGTTTGACTAGCCACCGTATTCCTGGTGGGAATAGTCGTAGTATTTGGGACCATTGTAGAATGGGCCATCTGAAGGGGGATGGTCGAGTTAGGATCCACCGACTGGGTGTCAGAACCGCTGAATAGATAGGCAGTCGTAATGGGAGAATGATCTATATCAGACATTTCGGGCAACTCGTGTTCGACGAATATATCGGCACCTGTGCCGGCGCCTAAAAGATCCCGTCTCGGAATGTGAGTAGACTAAAAGGGATCCTGACCTTTAGGGCCTATGAACGATCCGGTTGGTACTCCAGAAGTTTCAACAATAATATCTCCGGAAGAATTTACTCGAAGAATACGTCTCTCGGAACTGTGAGGAATTCGAAAAGACTCTAGAGAGTGAGTTCCTTCCACTCGTGGAGTGGCAGTGTCTTGGATCTCACTCTGTTGAGGAGAGCCCTCCAGTGGATTGGTAGGAAAGGGTCGAGAACCTCCCAGATATTCTGGGGGTAGTCCTTGCATTCTACGTGAGTGACATGGAGGGTCAATGTTGGCGGAGCTAAATATCTTACAAAATAAACTCTATGGCCAACTATGGAAACAAACAACACTCGTTAGTAGAATCTAGGAATCAAACCAAGCAAACAAGACCTCCTTATTTCGAATTCAGTAGTTGGTGATGAAATCCAACGTCGCGAAGACGAGACAAGAAGGGGCTAAGCTAGGGTGGAAAAGTTACGCTGATGACTTGCTTAACGGACTTACACCCTGGTGCAAGCTCCCACACATAATCGTGGGTATACCCTCCAAGGGGCCCGAGTGAGTCTGGCCAACGTCGATTCCAGGTACCGTGAAGACTTGCCCCTCCAAAGTCACCTTGTGTAAGACCCTAAGAAGATAGGCTACTAAAGTTACCACAAACAATAGTGATGCCTGGGGGAACAATCGACAGTCTGATCCACATGCAAGGGAAGGGTATCGGGCCCGAAATCAACTTGAGAGGCTTCCACTCATCATTGTGGGTATACCTTCAAGCAACCCCCATAATACGTGCAATCTCTACATTGAGACCAACAAAGTAGGGTGAGTGAATCTGCCAATCTCAATGTGACCTCAGGTTTGACCCTTGTGTGAGAAGGGCTTCCTAGGACAAAATTTTGCAAATGGATTTGACCACTCCCTATCACAAGATACTATGGTGCGTTTTGTGCTTTGGAGAGTGTGTCTCACCGCCTATTCCAAAGCTCCAGTCTAGCTAATGTTGGTGTAAAAGAGCCCTAGAAAAAGTTACTAGTTGAATTTTAGAGTTTCACAATATTATTAAAGGTTGTTGTTACTCAAGAGGGAGACGGGAATGAAACCGACGTTGTGTGAGACTTTGACCCAATAACGTGTAAATAGAAATGAATGATGCAAACTTTCGTTCGATGAATTCTATCTACAATAGGGAGGAATAATTTTTCTAGAACAATGCAAACTACGATGCACAATTCCCTTTTTGAATGTAGTACCAAACAATCATTAACAATGTAATTTCACTATTCGTTCTCTTTCAATATTTCAAACGCCAATATTTTTTGAATAAATGATTGCTTAAAAGACTTAAAAGACTTTTTTTTTTTTTTAGAAACCAAAAACAGGGATGGAACTAAGAAAGGGTAAGCAACCAATGAAAATAAAACACTCAACAAACACCTAAATCGATCTTTCAATGGAGATAAAAATAAAAATTGACAAGAAAATGTCTCTTCAAATATGAACAAGAAATGTTTTTCCAATCATTAAGCGATCCAGAAGATGTAACCAACTTACAAATCCAAACCCAAAACAAAAGCTTTGATCGAGAAAGCACTCGGATGCAAGTCCAGAGATTATATCCTTGTCGATAAAAACAAAGATCGAAGAAAGATCAAAAGAGAGGCGTTCGATCTCCGAAATCAATCAAGATCAAGTTGAAGCAATCAAAAGCACTCAAGAACTGGTATTAAAATCGCTTTTCCAGTTGACTGAAACATAAATTGGGCAATAGTAGAGGTCAAGACCCAATCCAAAAAGTTTTCAAACACCGCCGCGGGCAGGCAGTATAACACAGTGCGAAAATGAGTGGTTTTCGCAGGCCAATAAGCATGCAGGTCACGGAAATCCCGCACTGAAACAAATCACTGGGGTGCGGAAATGGAAAGTTTCCGCAGGCTACCAATAAGGTGCAGTGCAGACGTGTTTCACAAAATATAATTTTTTTCAAAAAGGACAAAGGGTCTCAGGAAAATTTTAAATCCAGTGAGTTTAATTGGATCTCCCACAGACTCAGAGACTGAAACAGAATGTAAAAGATAGGCTATGAGAAAATGGCCAACGAAAAACCACAATCAAGTTGTATTTCCCTAGTGGAGTTGCCAATTTTGTTAACGGGTAAATCGGTAGTAGATGCGGACATGAACTAATCCCCCTAGATCCACCTGGATCTAGAACAAAACAAGACAGAACAAGACGCTTTCCCTAGGTTACGATCATTGAATTTAATTACCAAAGGAGCAATAGATAACGTACCTTATGAATCGCTTCTTTATGTCTTTGTTGATCCTGCTTTACTCCAATGCTCCTGTGAGATCAGATCTGTAATAACACAAATCAACCAACGTGAAAGCAACAATAGTGAAATTCAATGACAACCTAAACATGTGATCAAGGAATCATGTAATAAAATATCAATCATTTTATGGGAAAGATACATGCCACCGTATTATATTAATGAAAGGTAGAAGATACAACTGAATCGCCTTGATGTCATAAGTTCCCTTTCATTGGCCCTTTGTTCTGACACACACATACATTTGCTTCGACATTTGCATGAAGATTTCTCTCAAAAACTTGATGGATGAATGGAGACCTCAAGTATCGTTTGAAATAGGATTCTTCACATAGTCTTCAGTCTATTCTTTCTTCAGTCTCTATGCTTTTTTATGCTTGTACATCTAACCTTTTTGATGAGAAGCCTATCATTATATAGGAGAAGCTGAAGTGGTTAAAGAGATGAGGATGATCCCATCAAATCAGAGAAGTCAGTAGGATCGTAACCATACAGATGCCACCTCATATTTCTAGAAGATTCCACTTCTAGAAGATGCTAGAACTTCTTTCCTCTTTTAGTTTTAAAGCATCGTCGTGACCTGCCTAAATAGAAGCCTGCGTAAATCATGTGGGCTGGCTATAGTGCAGCATGCGGAAATAAGGGATTTCCGCACTGTGTAAATGGAGCAGCCCACAACGACCTTCCAAAAATGCATCTTGCAAGGGTGAAAAGAGGTTTCTTTTCTCAGGCAAAAGATTATATTGGGAACCTGAACACATGTTTATGTAATCATCATCAGGGTGACCAAAATAATGTGTAACATGTACCCCCTAGTATTCACTCACCTTTGGTTAGTATTCATAATAAATATAATGAAGCTATCCATCATTATGCATTTTTAGCACCATAGGCTTTTTATAATGCAACAAATAATTACCAATAAAATAACCATCAATGTGCCAATACCCATGGCCACATCTACACAATGTATCCCTGCATTGACAACATAATACCACATATCTATATCATGCACTCCACCATGGTGAGTTGGAAGGTCTGGCCAATGCCTGAACACATCATCTGAACTCTTTCCAATACTCCCTGACTATTTGGATACCCTCCTCTTCAACCCATACACAACACTAGAAAACATAATTCCTAAGTGCTCTTTAGTGTCGAAAAATAGGTTACAGTCCAAACATCAGATATATAGGGGAAACCAATGAGCACTCACATAGTGTTATAGCCCTTCCATATCCAACCATATCATGGTCTCACACATGACTAGCCTTATGGGTATTTATTGCTAAAACATGACTATGTCTCGTGACTTGACATGGTTATAATATAATAACCAATCATAACACAATATGTAACTAATTTTTTTTTATCTAAATGCATTCTAGCATCAACAACATTTACATACTCTAGGACTTTAGCCATTACATATCAATTTAAATCTTGAAAAAATATCTGATGGAATTCTTACCTCAATTCCCTTCAACATTTATGCATTAGAAGAAACCAAATGTATACATGCGTGGCAGTTATCAACCTACTTGATGCTACATGATCANCTTTAGCCATTACATATCAATTTAAATCTTGAAAAAATATCTGATGGAATTCTTACCTCAATTCCCTTCAACATTTATGCATTAGAAGAAACCAAATGTATACATGCGTGGCAGTTATCAACCTACTTGATGCTACATGATCAATTGGTATTTGTAGAAGCTCGCAGGCTTCCTCCTCCATCCTTTTGATCACCATTCCTACCACCTTCGTGGATATTCACATAGATGGAAGTTAGAAGTAGCAACAACATCTACATCTTTAACTATGATATATTGCTTTTCTTGAATACATAATCCATCATTAGTCATACTCAATATAACATCAGTAATGCATGTATATAACAACAAACTTATAAAAGTCCACAAGCATGTCGTATGCATATCCAAGCATGTACAAATGCACAAATGCACATCCATATGCACCAAACATTCACTATCAACATGCCTACTAATGCATATGCATTCTAACTTCATTGTATGCATCATGCACTCTAGTGCATTTCTATTTCAGTTCACTTATTTATTTGTTTATTTATGTCGTAGTTGGTTGTCCTTGAATTTCTTCAAATCCTTGTTTCCTTCTGTGCTCCCATTCTGCGCATTTTCCCTACTGTTCCCTAGTTTGAACACTTTCCAGCCAAATTCCACTTGGCCATTCTGCAATCCAACCAATGTGTTCTATTTGTAGTTGCTTATCTTAGGCATTCATATCCAAACTTTACCTTTATAAAACATTCCAACACCTTGGAATGAGATAACTCACAACATTTTGTCACTCTAATACAACAACATCCTTAAATCAACTTACCCATAATCATTACACATCCCTACTATTACTTCTTACAATCCATTGGATTTCCAAATTTTGGGAATAGTTCTCTTCACTTCATTTAACTATTCCCCGCGAATCCATATTTTTCCCACTTGAGACCATTCACATTGGAAGTCTATTTCCATTCAGTGGCACTTTTCAAGTGAAAGAACCTTCATTATTCTATCCTCGATTTCTCTGCATTGATATCCTTCTTCCACTGTGAACTTTGACATTAGAAGTGGCTTTGTTGCTGTGAATAATTTTAGACAAAGTAGCTAATTCATATCTAGCAAATCATTCCCAAGCACTCTTGTGCTTGGCACATATAGATCATTCACACATTTCCTCCTATGCTCCTTATTCTCTTTCACATCAAGATTTCTAACTATCTATACATCTCTATATTCAAGGATATGGAGTCTTAAATTTCCTTTGTATGCCTATTAATGACATTCTTCACTTGCTGACTTCATGTCCCACATGAGAATCCTTGTTTTTGTGCCTTGCAATTCATTCTGACTCTGTAGCATCCCAATAATAATTATTTTGTTCTACTCTTCTCGAGTTCCTTATCCACCTTTCATTACTTTCCATGTAGCTCTTTATTGTCTCAACCAACTTATACAAGCTCTGTCATGCTTCCATGACTTTGATATCCAATCCTAGTCTTGAATTTATCTGATGATACCTCTAATTCTGCAAGGTGTGCAAACAACCATTTTTGTTAGAATTATACATATTATAGAAATTTTGTCAATTAATGTTGCATGTCCTTTTTTATACTCAATTCATGAAGAATTATATCGTATTTCTCCCATTTATACTAATCCCATGTTATCCTCCTCTAAATCAGCTTTCCAATGACTATTATTATGCCCCGATCTGATCTCTAAGATGAACATTATGGCTTCCTAAAAAAATCATTTTCACCCCATTTGTGCATTTTCTCAACTAGTGTAATTTTATTGAAAGGCCAACTTCTGTCAACTGCAGAAGAAAATATGTCAGAAACTAGAGAAGATTTTGTATGAGACATAGATAAAAATAATGGGAGGGAATTCATAAAAACTCTCATGTTTTCAATATAATGCTCCAGTAAAAAACTGCAACAATTTGGAAATGAAAACTTTGTCATTTTTCACCCATTTTTCCGGACTCAGAATTTTCTTAGCAAAACTGGTTATCTCTCAATCTGTCCACTTCCAAAAAAAATTCAAAAAGCCAAAGTTGTTTGTATTAATTATTATATAAAATGCCTAGTAAATAAAATTTTCTAGTTTTGTGAATTGGGGTCACTTTTGCTCCAAAAATCTCGAAAATCCCCATAAAGAGGCCCGAAATAGTGGATTTTGGCTATTTAACTATCCGCATTCCACTCCCCTTAGAATTTATTCAATTCCTTCATGGGTTATTTCCATGTTTTCTTTTTAGACTCTCTCCAAGAATTCCAGCTTAATCTGGATCTTTGCCAATGATCTGGACCCATATATTTAAAACCCATTATTTTGCAATTTCTGACAAATCCAAGTGGAAATGGACAATGGTCGTCTCTGGAACTTTTGTAGATCTCCTCTCCGTAGAAAAAACATAGAAGTTTCATCTCAATCTCGCTTAATATGCTCAAATTATGGCCAAAATGAGAAAATGGCTCCAGACTTTTTTTTTTTAAATTAATGGACAATCTTGCCTATGTGGAAATCTGCTAACGTGGTTGAAGACCTGGAAGTGATGACGCTGACATGGAATCAACCACCAGGCCCAAATTCCATACTTCATGTTATAATATCCCTTTAATCTGCACCGTTGATCTCAAATCGAAAGAAATTTGACCCGTTGATCCACTATTTCTCGATGATCGTCAATTTCTTTTGTAAACCAAACTTTCCCACTGATCTTCTCGATGCTTGGTCATTGACCATCGACCACTTTTGTTCACAAACCAAAATTTTCCCATGAATATCGCCTATCCCTGATCATCGACTATCAACCATCGATGAATTCATTTGATGACTAACTTAGTTACAATTTCGTCGAACCCCGACCATTGGCTATCAACCATCTCTTATCTCACGTGGTAGCTATGCTATTGCAACATGACACATAGATGATGACATGGCATGACACATCATCCTAAGGCATCAAATGTGATGATGTGGCATGACACGCCACCCTCCTCTTTCATTCATCAGCCATCGACATTTTTTCTTGAAAGAAATTTGAACTTCGCACAAAATCTACCGACCCAAAACCATTGGCCATTGACGATTGGAGATTTCCTTTGGACGCATGAACTCCTATCGCCAAAATTTGTCCATCCCCGACCATTAGCCATCAATGATCATAGATTTCTTTTGGCCAAATCAACTTTTCACCAAACTCACTGATTCGACCATTGACCATCAACGAGTTCCTTTGTCGAACTTCAACACTTAAAATTTCTGCTAAAACCCAGGTGAATCTGGGTTGTTGATCTCCCACTCAAAATGATTGTGATTGTTGATTTTGTTCGACTTCCCAAATGAATGAAAATGAATATGGATCGTCAATCTTCCTCATTTTCCCAACCACCGAAATGAATCTCGATCGTTGATCTGGGAACTTTTCCAAACTTTGAAACCTTATAAATTTTTAAATTTATCTAGCGTGAATATGAGTCGTTGATCTCGATATCAAACACGATCTCGATTGTCGATTCATCAAACTATGCCCAACGCAACAACAACCATTAAAACTTGATTTTTTCTACCTTCGAGGTCAAATTCATCTCTGCAACGCGGCTGATTGATGCCATTAAACATCTCGGACAATTCTGGGTTATTTAAAACTCAAATATGCTTACGAATTTGTGGATTTTCTCTCTAATTTTCCACAATTTTCCTCAAATTCACATAGACCAAAAAATGTGACGATGTGTCTGCCCGATTCACACTCGTCTTGACCCATACTAGTCTGGTGTTTGAACCAGAATCTCTGATACCACTCTGTAATGTACCCATCCACCAGGTTGAGCAACGCTACATCAAAATGCCCATCCACCAGGTTGAGCAACGCTACATCAAAATGCCCATCCACCAGGTTGAGCAACGCTACATCAAAATGCCCATCAAGAACGCTTTGAGGCTATCTTGTAACATACCCAGTACAAAAAATACTAGAACAATTTTCTCAGATACAGATCTGAAATGTACCCATTGCCCGGGTACTTTTAAATTCTCCCTTTTAGACTAACTATGAATTTTTGTTCCATTCTTTAAAATAAATAAACATGGATCCAAAGCATGCATTAACCAGAACATGCTAAACCATCCAAGAAAAGAATAACATGCCATGCGCAACAAATAATCAATAAGAACACACATAGAAATACATCTAATAGATAAATAACTACACCGCGGAAATATACATATCCAAGAAAACTTAGAGACCACTTATCATTAATTATACCATTCACCAACTGGATGCAAACCAAGGACGTTCCTCTCAACCATAAACATGGTTGTTCCAAATCTCAACAGCAGGTCACCCCCAAGCCAAGGCTGTGAATCTACAAGGATGGGACCTAGGCCGACTCTACACACAATAATTAGCTACCAGGCTCTCAGGTTTTTCCAACCACACAACAATCCTAATTTCCATCTCTCTTCCCCTTCAACCTGCACAACCCAAATAAATGAACCCCTTTCTGTGCCATGTAGTCCCTCATGTTGTTCCAATTTCTTTCCAGGGCTCCACTGCTACTGGTTAGGAATCTCAATGCTGGAAAATCCAAGGATTCTCAGTTGTGGATAGCTCTTTAAGAACTAACCTCAATATCATGCACACATGCATTCATTCCCTCCATGAATTATCAATAAATCCTTACATCCATCTAGCAGTGGCTCTCCTCCTCCAACCATTCGTTTCCATGCAAAGACCAAGAGAACACGAATTAGCAAGAATGAGGAAGATGAGTAATTGAATTATTTCGAAACAAATGAGTGAATGAATGATTAAACCCCATATGAATGATCAACAAATAACAACCCCAAACAACCCACAGACAAGGATTATATAATGACAAGAACCAAGAACCACATGGCCTCCCCCAAGAAGCTCATGTAATCACTTCCTCAAATAAATCAAGATGGGCGAATAAAATAATAATAAAAGAGTTAGCCCCTTTAACACCCTCTCTCCTAGAATCATAGCCCCATATCTCTCGTCCTTGTTCGTCTTGCATCCATCAATGTATTTTATTAATATATATAGAGTATTACATTTCTAGGAACTTTGACCCTTTCAACATATTGACTCACCAACCTAAGTCTTAATGACATAATACATTCTAGTTCATAGGGATCAAAATCGGGGATATTACATCCCCCTCCCTTTATTTTGGCACTGTCCTCAGTGCACAACATCATACCGATGTTCTTAGTATTACAAAGCTAGGCTCTCCGACCTTTAATATGCACAGGTAGTCCGACCAATTGCTTATATACATAAGCACTCCGGCCTAAAAACATACCTACATAGGCACTCTGACCCAAAACATGCACAATGATTTTAAATTTACATTTCTCGCAGTAGTTCCAACAAGCAAGTTCTCATTCCCCATTAGTCTGCACATCCCAAGGAAGTGTACCCCTTCTCTTCTCTACAGTATTTCAGGCTGTACCACTTATTTTCAAGGCTTCAGTGCACCCAACAAGGAATTATTTGAGTTGTTGCCTCAGGAACTCCAGTTGCTACATATCCACTTAAACTTTTTTTGTTCCTTCCCTTTGTCCTTGAGATAGATTCCCTCTTGGTGCTCTTCTTCCCAAGGTTCCGACTCCAATAGCCAACATCTCATCTATATTACACACATACAATCATCATGAGATATTATCATAACAATTTCACTCATGAAATGTCAAATATGTTTTATACAGGAAACCAACATTTCACAAGCATGAGCTTCCTGCTCATATTTTGTTTGACTCTTGGAGAAACAGTCATCAATCTCTATTATGGCTTTCAACAATGCCATACCCAAGACCATTCTTCCTGCATTTTTCTCAACCTTCACTCAACCAAACCAATTGTTAGCATAACATAACAATTTTTAATTTCTCAAATTTGTTTTATACAGGAAAATAAAATTCCCCAAGCATGAGATTTCTACTCATAATGTCTAGCTCTTGCACTAGTAGGCATTGGTATTCTTTATGGGCTTACATCCCTGACATATCCAAGACAATTCTCCCTACAATTTCCTCAATTTACACGCAACCAAACATATTGTCATTAATTTTTATATTCCAATTTCCAAAACTATTTTATACAGAAAAATAAAATTTTCAAACATGAGCTTTCTACTCATAATGTTTGCCTCTTGCAGTAGTAGATATCACTTATGGGCTTAGATTATTTCCATATCCAAGACCACTCCACCTGCAATTTTCCTAAACCTTCACTTAGCCAAAGAAACTGTCGGTATCACACACCTTATCATTTTGTCTTTGTAACATTTTCAACAACTCCAAAAAGTGATCTCAGAATTGTAACAAAGAACAATTCAATCACCTTTAGCTAGAATTCATATTAAATATAATGAAACTATCCATCATTATGCATTTTTAGCACCATAGAATTTGATAATGCAACAAATAATTACCAATAAAATAACCATCAATGTGCTAATACCAATGGTCACATCTACACAATGAATCCTTGCATTGACTACATAATACCACATATCTATGTCATGCATTCCACCATGGTGAGTTGGAAGGTCTAACCAACAGATCAACACATCATCCAAACTCTTCCCAATACTGCCTAACTATTTAGATGCCCTCCTCTTCAACCCATACACAACACTAGGAAACATAATTCCTAAGTGCTCTTCAGTGTCGACAAAGAGGTTGCAATCCAAACATCAACTATACAAGGGAAAGCATTGAGCACTCACATAGCGTGATAGACCTTTCATATCCAACCATATCATGGTTTCACACATGACTATCCCTATGGGTACTCATTACTATAGAAGGAGTATGTCTCATGAATTGACCTAGTTATCATCTTATAACCAATGATAACATAATATGCAACTAACATTTTATCTAAATTCATTCTAACATCATCAACATTTACATACTCTAGGATTCAACCATTACATATCAATTTAAATCTTGAAAAATTAACTGATGGAATTCTTAGCTCAATTCCCTTCAACATTTATGTATCAGAAGCAACCAAATGCATATCTGCATGGCAGTTATCAGCCTACTTGATGCTACCTAATCAACTGGTATTTTTAGAATCTCACAGACTTCCTCCCCCATCCTTTTGATCACCATTCCTACCGCCCTCATGGGTCTTCACATAGATGGAATTCATAAGCAACAACATCATCCACATCTTTAACCATGTCGTATCATTTTTCCTGAATACATAATCCATCATTAGTCATACTCAATATAACATCAATATTGCATGTATATAACAACAGACTATTCTAAGTCCACAAGCATGTCATATGCATATCCAAGCAAGTACATATGCACAAATGCACATCCATATACACTAAGTATTCATTGTCAGCATGTCTACTAATGCATATGCATTCTAACTTCATTGTATGCATCATACACTCTAGTGCATTTATGTTTCAGTTCATTTATTTATGTTGTAGTTGATTGTCCTCGAATTTCTTCAAATCCTTGCTGACTTCTATGCTCCCATTTTTCTCATCTTCCATGTTGTTCCATAGTATGAACACTTTCAAGCCAAGTTCCACTTGGTCATTCTGCAATCCAACCAATGTGTTCTATTTGCAGTAGCTTCTCTTAGGCAGTCATATCCAAAATTTACCTTTATGAAACATTCCAGCACCTTGGAATGAGGTAGCTCACAACATTCCATCACTCTACTACCACAACATCCTTAAATCAACTTACCCATAATCATTCCACATCCCTACTATTACTTATAGTTGTCCATTAGATTTCCAAATTCCGGGAATAGTTCTCTTCACTTCATTTAACAATTCCACGTGAATCCATACTTTTCCCACTCAAGACGATTCCCAATGGAAGTCTATTTTCATTCAATGGCACTTTTCAAGTGAAATAAACTTCATTATTCTATCCCCAATTTCTCAGCATTGGTATCCTGCTTCCACTCCCATGCTTGGCACATAGAGATGATTCACACATCACCTTCTAAGCTCCTTATTCTCTTGCACATCCAACTTTGTAGCTATCTATACCTACCTTCAAAACTATGGAGTCTTAATTTTCCTTTCTATGCCTATTAATGACATTCTTCACACACTGGATTAATGTCCCATGTGAGAATCCTTATTGTTGTGCCTCACAATTCATTCAGACGATGTAGTATCTAGATAATATTTCTTTTGTTCTACTCTTCTCGAATTCCTTATCCACCTTTCATTACTTTCCTTCTAGCTCTTTATTGTCTCAACCAACTTATACAATATATGTGATGATTCCATGACTCTGATATTCAATCCTAGGCTTGAATTTATCTTATTATACCTCTAATTTTGTAGAGTGTGCAAGCAACCATTTTTGTTAGAATTATACATATTATAGAAATTTTGTCAATTAATGTTGCATGTCTTTTTTTCTGCTCAATGCATGAAGAATTATATCATATTTATCTCAATTATACTATTCCCATGTTATCCTCCTCTGAATCAACTTTCCAATGACTATTCTTATGCTCCAATATGATCTCTGAGCTGAAAATTATGGCTTCCTGAAAAAAACCATTTTCATTCCATTTGCACATTTTCTCCACTGGTGTAATTTAATTGAGAGGCCAACTTCTGTCAATTGCAGAAGAAAATATGTTAGGAATTAGAGAAAGTTTTGTATGATACATAGATAATATTAATGATAGAGAATTCATAAAAACTCTCATATTTCAATCTAATGCTCCAGTAAAAAACTGCAACAATTTGGAAATGACAACTTTGTCATTTTCACACCTTTTTCTAGAATTATTTTTTTAGCAACTAGTTATCTCTCAATATGTGCACTTCTGGAAAAATTTCACTAAACCAAAGTTGTTTGTTTTAATTATTATATAAAATGTTGAGTAAATAAAATTTTCTAGTTTTGTGAATTGGTGTCACTTTTCCTCCTCTGAAAATCTTAAAAATCCCCAAAAAGTGTCCCAGAATAGTGGATTTTGGCCTATTTTAGCATCCTCATTCCAATCCCCTTAGAATTTATTCAATTCCTTCATGGTTTATTTCCATGTATTCTTTCTGGACTCTCTCCAAGAGTTTCAACTTAATCTAGATATGTGTCAATGATTTGGACCCATATCTTTAAAAACCATTATTTTGCAATTTTTGACAAATTCGAGCAAAAATGGATGATGTCCATCTCTGACACTTTTGTAGATATTCTCTCTATAGAAAAAACCCAAAAGTTTGATCTCAAACTGACTTGATCTGCTCTAGTTATGGCCAAAATAAAATAAAAAAATGGCTGTAGACTTGTTTTTTTTTTTTTAACTGATGGACAGTCTTGCCTAGGAAACAATTTGTTGACCTAGATGATGACCTGGCAGTGATGTGGTGCTAACATGGCACCGACCACCATCCCTCTGGGCCCAACTTCCATACTTCCTCTTATAACATCCCTTTAATCTACATTGTTGATATGAAATCAGAAGAAATTTGGACCGTTGATCCATTCTCTATCGACGATTGACAATTTCTTTTGTAAACTAAATTTTCCCATCGATCTCCCTGACACCCAATCATCGGTCATTGACCGTTTAACATTTTTATTAAAGAACCAAGGTTGAACATGAATCGCGTTGATCCCTGATCATCGATGATCAACCATCGATGACTTCCTTTGATGACTAACTTAGTTACAATTTCGTCGAACCTCGACCATCGACTATCCGCCATCTCTTGTACGACATGGAAACTATGTTGATGTGGCATGACACGTAGATGATGACATGGCATGACACATCCTTAGGCATCAACTGGGCTGACGTGGCAGGACACATGGATGCAAGGATAGCATGACACATCACCCTCCTCTTTCATTCACCTGCCATCGACAGTTTTTCTTGGAAGAAATTTGAACTTCGCACTAAATCTGCCGACCCACGACCATCGATCATCAACGATTGAAGATTTCCTTTGGATGCATGAACTCCCATCGCCAAAACTTGTCGATCCCTGACTATTGGCTATCGACGATCGAATATTTATTTTGTTCGAATCAACTCTTTTCCAAACTCGCTGATCCGACCATCGTTCATCAACGAGTTCCTATGACGAACTTCAACACTTAGAAATTTTGACCAAAAACCAAGTGAATCTGGGTCATCAATCTCCCACTCAAAATGATCTCGATCGTTAACTTTCTTGGACTTCCCAAATGGTTGAAAATGAATACGTACCATTGATCTTACTCATTTTCCCAATCACCAAAATGAATCTCGGTCGTTGATCTGGTAACTTTGCTAAACTTTGAAACCTTATAAATTTTTCAATTTATCAAGGGTGAATTTAGGTTGTTGATCTCGAGATCGAACACTGATCCAGATTTAGGAGCGGAATGAATTGATTATAGACTGAATACCATAAACACATAGATATGAAGAATAACACAGATATCAAGTGAACAATATATTCTATTAAATAAATGAAATAGGCTGAAAATGTAAAACTGCAAAACTGAAACACTTGCTCGAATGGTGGTAGTTATCTCTGAGAAGAGATGTGGCTGTTACGCGCATCCATTTGAGTAGAATGATTACAATGAGGATCTAAAGGCCTTTTTTATATTACTGATGAATTCCAAAACCCTATACATCCAAAACCTAACGCTAGAAGGTGAAACACCAAAAGTCATGTGGGCCCCTATGGGTAAGTTGGTACCTCAACCTCCCGGGGTCATAACTTTTGCATACGAATTCCGTTTTAGGCGCGTGATAGCCCATTGAAAAGGTCTTTCAGATATCTACACATTCCGCCACCAAACTCTGACTTCGTCTACAATTTGACTATGGCGAGCCAAAAAAACAATGTTTAGGGCCCCAAAACGACCCTGAAAGTACAACAAGATGTGTTGACATGAAAACATACAAAAAAAACCAGTTGGATTAGGCGAGAGGCCACCAGTATCCAACTGGAGTATGTGTAGGGATTTATATAGCCCCATAAGTGTAGAACCCATGATTACAAAGAAGTACAAAAGAACATGTTGAACAAAAAAATGGACAAGAAGAGCCAGTTGGAATAGGTGGGTGGCCACCAATATCCACCTGGATCAAACATGATCTCTGCAGTTGATTCTTTGAACTCAGCCCAATGCTAGAAGGATCATTGAAAATCATTTTTTTCGACCTTCGAGATCGTATTCAACTCTGCAACTCGATCGATCGATGCCATTAAACATCTCAGACAATTTTGAGTTATTTAAAACTCGAATTTGCTCATGAATTTGGGGAATTTCTCTTTAATATTCCACCATTTTCCCAAAATCCAGACATAACGAAATCTGTCACAACGAGTCTGCTCAATTCATTCTCGTCCTGGCCCATACCAGTCTAATGTTTTAACTAGAAGCTCTGATACCACTCTATAATGTACCCATCCACTAGGATGGGCCACACTACATCAAAACGCCCACCAAGAATGCTCTGAGGCTAACATGTAATATACCTGGTACAAAAAATACTAAAACAATTTTCTCGGATACATATATGAAACATACCCATTGCCTGGGTACTTTCAGATTCGCCCTCTTAGACTTATTACAAATTTATGTTCCATTCTTTAAAATCAAGAAATATGGATCTAAAGTATGCATTTAACCAGAACATGCTAAACTATCCAAGAAAATAATAACATGCCATGCACAACAAATAATCATTAAGCATGCACATAGAAATACATTTAATAGATAAATAACTACACAACAAAAATGTACGTATGTAAGAAAACTCATAAAGAACTTATCATTAATTAAACCATTCACCAAGTGGTTGCAAACCAAAGACGTTCCTCCCAACCATATACACTATTGTTCTAAATCTCAACAACAAGTCACTCCCGATCCATGGCTATGAATCTACAAGGATGATTCCTAGGCCGACTCTACACACAACAATTATCTAACAAGCTCTTAGGTTTTCCCAACCACACATCAATCCTAATTTCCATCTCTCTTCTCCTTTAGCCTACACAACCCAAAGAAATGAACCCCTTTCTTTGCCATGCAATCCCTTGGTCTGTTCCAATTTATTTGTAGGGCTCTAGTGCTATTGGTAAAGAATCTCAATGCTAGAAACTCCAAGGATTCTCAGTTGTGGATAGTTCTTTCAGAACTTCCATCAATCTTCTTAGCACGAGAATTTGCAGCTAGAAGAGGCATGCCTCTCCATAAGCAACTAAATAACCTCTAACAGGCTAAACATAGGCTTTCATCTATTAGCTCAAAGTTCTTCATTAGTCTCATCATATAGAAAAGCATAGACATTCTGTAGTGCCATGGCGCTGCGGAATTGTCTATATAGCATGGTCTGCCATTTTACTACATAAAATGCTACCAAATCTGTTAAGTAGTGTAATGATGGCGCTATGAATTCCATAGGTTGCTACCAAACTCGTTTTCATGTCAGATGCTACCAAATCTGTCAATGTTGAAGTGATGTAGCTACGATTATGATGGTACTACCAAATTGCACGCAGACACACATGCAGACACTATCGAAATTTTGACAAAGACCAAATTGTACAGAGTTATTTTGCAAGGACGCTTCTGCCAGTTTTGAGTGACTAACTTAAAACTTGGATTACGAACAAATGAGAAGGTATTTTTGAAAACTGGAGGAGGTTGTTGTTCATCAAATACCAAATAACAAAAACCTCTCTCAGTTTTTCAAAATGTGTTATGGTTTGATAGATACTATACATAGAAGTGGCGCTACCGAATGCGCATAATTGTTTTACAGCAGGGCTACAAAATTTCCTGTAGCGGTCACGGTTTGGATTTTCGCCTTGTTGGGAGGTTGCCACCTGTCAAGGAGGATTCAAATGACTTCTCAAGGATCAATTATATGTGAAGGGACACCTACACCTAGGTTTTAGCTCCATCAAAGGCCTCATGCAATGAGGTGGAAACAATTTATTAACGACTTCCAACAAATTCCTGAAAATTAGCAGTTTGTTGGATTTTTGTCTCTTTGATTGTTGCCACCTATATCCAAGGCTTAGAATCCAATGGAGGAGATGGGATTCGAAATCCTAAGGTTATTTTCATGCTATTTTCTATTTAAGGAAGGAGATAGCTCTTGGAGAAGGGGGATTTCATGAGCCAAGAGAGGATAAAGAGAGTAGGAGCAAGCAATTTTCCCGTGTGTGTTCATTTGTAAGCTTGTGGGCGTTTTATGATTGTAAGCATTACTGCTATTGGAGACTCATGAGAGCTATGATTTCAGATTGTAATTATTTTGTTTATATATCTTCTTATTTGAATATATTGCAGATTTGAGGATCAAAGGCTGCCAATGATTTATTGATCCCTAAGCAACAAAGGATCTACTGTATTTTTCCCATCAATCATTGTTTATATTCAAGTATTTGTTGATTCATTAAATTGAGATGATCTCTGTTTAGTGAACATTCTATCTTATGTTTTCCTTCTTCCTTCTTCCACCTATCAACATATAATCTTGTTTTCTGTTGCGCAGCTTTAGTGCCTTTGATGAGTAGAATGTTTGTGACTCCATTGCCCATTAGTGTAGCCTACTGATATGCAGTTTGTTTCCCTCTCCCTTTCTTTCTCTATCTTGCTGATCCACCTATTCAAAACAAAAATTATCTTTTACATCCTGATGGGTGCTGAGTTTACACTTTAGCAGTCAAAGTGTGACTTTCAGTGCTAACAGATACCTCTGAAAAGTACTGCAACAACTCAAGGGGAGCATGTTTTCTTTGACATTGATGTCAAAGGAGGAGAAAAGGTGCGGTTTGGATGCTACGGTTGGAGGTCTAAGTAGAACAATGCAGTCTTTCAGGGTTGTCATCAATTCCAAAGGGGGAGATTGTTGGCATGTTTATAGGCAGAGTGTGCTTGTCATTGATGGCAAGAATAATAGGAAAGAACAATAGCAATGACGAGACCCAAAGTCATCAGGACTCATAGAAGGATCAAAGGTCGAGGCCTTTGACACATAGAAATTCTTCCAAGATCGCACGGTAAATTCTGACCGTCCATTAAGAGAGGACACGTGGCGAGAGATCAACATTTCGATGACTTGCAGATAGGAGAAACGAGAATTCACGAAGTCCAAGTTCGCGATTTCATCACAGTCGTTGGATCACAAAACGTTGTAGGTAGTTGATTTGGAGCGGGTTTCGAAAAATCGGGAGTCGGGAGAAGGGAGGTGAGTAGTCTTCCAACTCCGCAAAATGTGAATTCGCGATGAGATCTAAGCCGTTGGATCCAGAGGACATGTGCGAGAGATCAACATTTCGTTGACTCGCAAATCAAGAAAGTCAAAGGCAAAGTTGCAGAAAATCGCGAAGAGGAGATCTCGACCGTTGGATCGATGAATAACCTGGGCCGTCAGATCTAAGAGAAGAACATGTGCCACGTGGGGAGATCCACGTCAACAAGGACAAGTGGCAGGCCACATCAGCAAGGACACATGGCGAGAGATCAACGTTCACAAATCGTGAAATCCAGAGGAAGGAATGAATGCACGAGACAGGAATTCGCGAAGTCCCGAAGTGCGAATAAGTGATCTCGACCATTGGATCATGGAGATATCTTGACCTTTGGTCTAGCAAAGTGTGAGTTCGGGACTCAGAAGAAGGGAGGTGCTTTATGGTTCGACATCGCGAGTCACGAAGTCTCGAAGTGAAAAGGAGCGATCTGGACTGTCGATCGAGGAATGTCGTGGGTTGTTGATCTGGCATGACAAATATCGGAGTTCATGATTCGATCTTAGCCGTTGGCTAGAAGGAGAGATCTGGACCGTCAATCTGACGCAAGCGCTTGAATGCTTGGCCCGTGGTCAGAGCTGGAGGTCACATCGTCGAAAGATTAAGGGAGGAGCTAGCACGTCGCTAGGCTCCACATTGGAGATCGTCGAGATCGCGAAGCGCCCTTTTGATTAGCGAGCGGTCACAACCAGCGATGACGTGGAGAGAGAATAGAGGAAGGAGCTAGCACTGCTAGGATCCACCTCAGAGTTTCACGAGTTTGAAAAATCAAGGCAACTCGTAGCTGAATATATGATGCACGAAGTCATGAAGTGCCCTTTTGGATAGGCGTCTAATCATAGCTCGTGTTCACGTGAAAGGAAGGGGCTTAGCCAGAAAAGCTAGCACCCACTGTGAAGTTTTCTCAAGAATGGAAAAGGCGCCAAAGGCATGAGCGCGTAGAGGTTCTCTGCGTAACTGCCAGAAACCACTGATTGTTTCTGCTAGAGAATTTGAAGAGGCTTCAGGGTGATCGCTAGAGAAGCTGAAGAGACTCGAGGTAACTATCAGTGGAATGAAGAGACAATCGACATATTGAAAAGTGTCGAAGACTATTACTTCCAATGATGCCAAAAGAATCTCAGGATGAACGACCATTCATGGTGAACAAAATGAGAATAACCGCCAGAGAATACGAAGAGTTGCTAGGATGATCTGGCAGAGGACTCGACATGTGAATAACATGCAGAACAAAGAAGAGAGGCAATGCTCTGTGATAGTTTCTGCATGCGGGATGAAGGTGGTTGTGTAGAGGACCAGAAGAGTATATGAGAGGCGCAACGCATAGAATGAAGTAACGCAACAGAGTATGAAATGCAGCAGAAAAGTTGAACAAAGAGGCTGGTATGCATGGAGGAGAACACTGATGCAGGCAGAGCAGAGCAGTGTCGCAGAACAATGATGAGACTGGTAAGATATTGATAAATACTGTATCACTGTAATAGATTTGAGCAAGCAAAGATTTATATTTCAGGGTGGTAGGGTGGTTCTAGGGAGGACTGTTGTCCTCAGAGTTTCAAGTGGGTGCTTGAACATAGGGAGTTGTAGTTTCCATTTGGTTGCATCTAGAAAAACCAGGGAGGTAGGGTGGTGCAAGGGAGAACTATTGTTCTCTGTTATGCAGGTTGGTGGTCATGTGAATGGAAGTTGGTGTTTCGATCCAGTTGGTGCTGGAACACTCAAGGAGTTGGTGCTTCCTTCTAGTAGGTGCTAGAGAAACTAGGGAGTTGGTGCTCTCAACAAGTTGAAGCTTGTAAAACAGAGGTGGTAGCCTGACAATGAGTTGGCGCTCATAAGAATGATAATGTACAAAAAATAAAGACTACTTATCATATCAAGAAGAAGAGGTTTTCTCCCTTTATGGGTTTCCTCATAAATATCTGTCTCTGCGTGCTTCATGTGTGTGATTGATGTTGAATACTCTATTGCTTACTTCCCTGCATTATTTTGATCATCATTGAGTGTTCTGCAATGAGTTTAAAATGGTTATAATTGTTTAAGAACAGTAACAATTGATTCACCCCCCCCTCTCAGTTGTCTAACAGTCAGAGGGAAAATGAGGAGGGGTTGACCTCAACAATAATAACATCCTCATGCAACGTCTGGTCTAATGATGTACTTGTAGACTCAGGGCATGGGAAGGGAGAAAGAGACTAGGCCAGGGAGGGTGGGGAGGGAGATAAGGGAGGACCAAGAGTGGGAGAAGATTTTCCCTCAGACGGAACCACAAGAACTGAAGTATGGGAAGGAGAAAAAAAACACTTATCCATAGAAGACACCTTGGAAACTGGTAGCATATTAGAGCCCTCAACTATGGTCATCTTCACAAAAGGACCATTATTCAATGGGATCTCCTCAAGATGCCTATTCTCTTCACTCGTAGAAGAGGAAACCGCCTTGGGTTTCCACACTTTTTTGGGGGGTAACCTCTGCCTTAACTGAGATGTAAATTTATCCAGAGTGTACCTGAATTGAAAACATCCATACAATATGAATGGAACTAGTCAATAGTCAATATTTTACATCCATGAACAACTTTCTGCAACCAAATCAATTTCCTCTAGCAAACCCTCTTTCAGGTCGACCTCCACCTACATCTGAGCCCATCTATTGTCTACTTTGGTATTCCATCCTTCTTCTAACTTGATGAACCTCCCCACCTAGTTACCGATGAACTCCAAAATATCCTCGTGCCAAAAATATAAAGGCAGCTCTGGAAGGATGACCCATAAGGCTAGAGAAGAGATAGGTTGATAGCTGGGTCAAAATGGACTATCCATTCTTAGAGGGATAATCCCGACGGACCCTAACTCCAATCCTTTCCAAGAATTTTTTGCAGGTATTCCAGAGAGTTGAATATAAAACAAATTGATCCTCTAACTAGAACGTCTATATCCTAATAATGGGGTCCAAGAACCATTCTAACCATGAAATCACCCCATTGTTGTTTTTCCAACAAAATCTAGAGAATTCCCTACTGTAACATCCTTACCAACCACCATTCTTACACTACCTTTATGTCCCCTGATGTAGTGGTTATTTTTCTTGAAAAGAGCAGAGTTCGGATGCAAGCTCAGGATCCAGAGGTGTCTTGACATTCAGAGGAGGGGGAGCCGAAATAGGGACAAAGAAATACTATCGAGGAGAGGAGAACATGGGTAATTAACATAATGAAAGAGTAAAGGTTGAGTAATTACCATCCAGAGTGATTAAACCATGACCTTACATAGCGTATGTGGTTGACGTACTCCCCAAAGCTTCAACGATATTAGGAACACCGCATGCCTCCATTGATGTTCTAGGATCCACCGATGAATGGGCCCTCCGAGCCCTTTGCAGTGTAATAAACTCCGTGTCCGATCGAAAGATCTCCCTGGTAGTGAAATCATCCTCCCCGAAGTCTATTTCATCAATATCCGTTGCATGCCACAGAAAAAACCATGCCACAAAACCACTTAAGGGATGTACTTCGTAAGGAAAACCACAAACCTCCTTACCGTAGGAGCGGGGGCCACAGGACCAGGAAACCACCCAAGAGAAAAAACGCTAACCTACAATATGTCAATATGTTTAAGGGAGTAGTTGAATTAATTCCACTACAACTTAGAACTTATAATCAATACTCTTAGCATATGAGTAACACAAATTTCAGATTGATTTGTTTCAAGGTATGAAATCTTAAAAATTTCTTTGATATACATTTAGAATATTGAAAAATCGATTACAACACCTTTGTGTACAACAACTTTGTGTATTCTAGTGGGTTGGTCTAGTCAGAGCAAGTTTTATGAATTATTTAAAAAAAAATTAGTCTCATTTGATGATTTATCAAATATATACATTTAGAATATTGAAAAATTGAATACAACACCTTTGTGTATTCTAGTGAGTTGGTCTAGTCAGAGCAAGTTTTATGAATTATTTAAAAAAAAATTAGTCTCATTTGATGATTTATCAAATGGGTATAATATATGATTTTACACTAGAATTCAGGGAGTTGCAAAAATTAGGCCAAGGAAAAAGTGAACAAGTGAAAAGGGTGTTGCATTTGGAAATTAGGGTCAATCCCAAATTGGGCCTAAGAAGTTTTTTTCATATGACTTAGTTAAGTTCGAAAGGAAGGAAAATAACATTGAAACAAAACATTAAAAAGAGCTCGAACAAAAGGGGGGGAAATTGAAGAGTTGGAAGAGATTTAAAGGAGGGATTGATTTGAAGATCAACGCCAATCCCAAATCGGGACCCTTCGACAAAAAAGTTGAAGGAGGAAGGCCCCAATTTGGAAATTGGGGCCAATTGCCAAATCAAGGTTGATTATCAAATTGAGATGATCAAAGATTTGAGGAGAAAGTTTAGAGTTCCAAAGGAGCATTCAAACTTTGAATGAAGGCTTCAAAATGTTCACAAGGTTCGAACTACAGTCCAAGGGTAAGTTTGAAGAAAATAAAAGAGATTATAAGAGGGCCCAATTTGGAAATTGGGCATGATTTCCAAATTAGGTAACTGGTCAAGTAATTACAGGGAAAAGGGGATGTGATATTGAAATTGGGCCTAATTTAGGAATTGGAGGGGGGGTGGTGAAGCAAAGTTCCAAAGGTAAGTAAAGAAGGGGCCCTATTTGACAATACGACTCTATTTGAAAATCAAATGCCAAAATGGTTAGAACAAAGAAAATTAAGGAAGAAAACTTTGATGAAGGAAAGAAACCAAAACTTAATGAGGAATAAAGCTCAAGGGAGAAATGAAAGAAAGTCAATTAAGGAATACAGTTCAAGAAATGAAAGAAACTAAGTAAAAAACAAGCCAATGAAACATGAAAGCCCATTCAACTTAACCATCTAAAAATAATGAACAATGTAGCAAGAAAATGAGGAACCAAGGTTAGTGTAAATCCAAAAAGAAAAAAAACCATACTTAGATCAATGAAAAGAAGATGTTTTTCTCAAAACTTGGAGGATTTTTGAGGTCTCAACACCATTGTACTTGATAATAAAATTACTACATCTTCCTCTCATAGTTCACAATGTTATGCTATCTTGTCAATAGGAAGTATGCATAACAATTTTATTATGGTAGTTTCATCAATTAACCCAAACAAAGTTATTATAAAGTACAATATTTTTGAATATTAAACCGACCATAATGCCATCCCATGGCATATACCTCCCTCTTCGTATCTTATGCTCTCACCCCTTTGCACAATCTTAAAGAACATATTCTTAAATTTTTAGGATTTGGAGCCATCATAACCAATGAACGTTTGAGAAACTTTTTTAATTCATGTTCATGTTGATTAATTGGGTTGGTTGTCATTGATGTCAACCCTTGAAGAAAGTCCGGTAGCACAAAGGTTTGGGTAATGGACCCAAGTTTGTTTGATGTATAATGGTATGCGTTTTGATATATTTGTAGGTAAGACTATTATAGATGGATAGTACATGTCATGCCATTTCTGGTGGTATGTGGAATGCCACATAACTCCTCACGATTTGAGAGTTATGGCCTTACGAATTTGGAGGACCCTCATATGTTGGCTTGAAGCCCCAAAAGGTCAAAGAAGTCAAAGTGCTTGCAAAGAAGAAATTATTTAATTAATAAAGTGAAGTAATTCTTCAAGACATATAAGAAAAAACATTATGTGGTTTTCTCCCGCTTTGGGTTTCCACGTAAAAAAACTGGTGTACTGTGTATGCGTATGATTGTTCATTTGTTCATTGTTTATTTACTCTGCAAATATTGGATGATAATGCTACATTGATATAACACTTGCATTATATGGTTAAAAAGGATTTGATTGCTCTATTACTGATTCACCCCCCTCTCAGTATTCCAACAATTAGTATAAGAGCAAGTTCCTTTAGAAATCAGTTTAACCACTGAAAGGTAGATCATGGATAGCAACAACATGTATAAAAATGGAATACCATAGTTTGATGGACAAAAGTATGGCTTTTGGAGAATAAGGATGAAGACATGTATACATACACAAGTATTTGAAATTTGGAAATCAATTGTAGATGGATACACAACACCAATAGTTCCGTCGACAAATAACAAAGCTATGAAACTCGGTCAGAATAATTTCAAAGCCACAAATTCACTTCTGAATGGTCTTGGAGAATCGATATTCACAAAAGTTGCACATTGTAAATCCGCTAAAGAGATTTGGGACAAACTTCGAAATATTTATGAAGGATATTCAAAAGTCAAAGAAGCAAAGCTTCAAACTTATAGAGGTCAGTTCAAACAACTAAAGATGAAGGAAGATGAGAACATTGCAACTTACTTTTTACGAGTCGATGAAACAGTAAATGCAATCTTGGGATTGGGAGAAGAAATCAAAGAATCTATAATTGTTCAAAAGGTACTAAGATATCTTCCTATGAGATTTGACCCTAAGATATCATCACTAGAAGAAAGAGCAGATCTAAACTCAATAAGCATGGACGAACTGCATGGAATATTCACAACATATGAAATGAGAACTGAACAGGAAAATCCAGATATAAAATAAGTATCCTTCAAAGCATCCAAAAGGTCAAAGCAAAAGAGAAAGAAAAAAGAAAAAGAACATATCAACAACAGTGACATCTCGGAAGATGATGAAGAAGTGGCCAACTTTGTCAGAAGATTGAACAAGGGAACCAACGACAGGTATAGAGGTAATCTTCCTTTGATTTGTTTTAATTTTGATGGTATTGGTCATTTTGCTAACAAATGTCCTCATAAGAAAAAGAGAAATGATGAAGGTTACTCAAATAACAAACAAACATATAACGACAAAAGAACCACAAAGAAAGTTTTCAAGAAAAGCTTATGCACCAAAGAAGACATCTCATCATCAGATGAAGATGAAGTTAGTGTCAGTGAGACAAAAAGAGTTATATTCATGGAAATAGAAGAATCTGATAAAGAAGACTCTGAAGAATAATATGAAGAGGTTGAAGAAGAATATGAAGAGGCAGAAGTTGACTACCGAGAAGAATTGTTGTGTGCCATAGAAGTTACTAGAAGAGAAAAGAAGAAAAACAAGAAACTACAAGAGGAACTAGACAAGAAAGAAGACACTCAGGAACTAGAACAAATGATCACAAATTTGAAGGTTCAAATTGAAGAAGATAAAATAATTGAAGAAACACTCAAAGAACAACTAGAAGGAAGAGACATGATCATTTGAAATCTGGAAGCAAACATTTTCACATTAAGAAAGGATCTTCAAAAGAAAAATATGCAGAACAACTCAAAAGTTTTGAATGACATTATCAACAGCCAAAAACCTCATCATGACAAGTCCAGACTTGGATACAATTAGACAGAAAAGGGATCAAGCTCCAAAACAATAGAACAAGAAACATATCTGAAAAGCTATGCAAAAACAATCAAAGGGGATAGGAAGGTCTACAAAGAAAATTATAGGGACACTCCACCGAGAAGATTCAGATTTCAGAATCAACGACCGACAAAAAAATATAGGCCTCAGGAAGACGAAGGATTCATAAGAGTACCTCCTTTAAGAAGATCTTCAACTCCCAGGTATCACACTATCTTTTTTGGTTTATGTTATGCATGTAATAATTTTGGACATAAATCTACGAATTGCAGAGCTAACAACATGAACATAAACAAATTTGAAAGTCATACACAAAAGGGTTATCCAAGAAGACCTGGTGAAACACAGAGAAGAAGTTACAACATGTTTGAATCTTTGAGCACTGAAGTGGAATGATACAAATGTAACAACTTTGGACACATGGCCAAATATTGCAGAATGACAGTCCCTCCTAGAGAACCACAACAAAACAACAACAGTCATAGACAAGAACCTCAGAAAATGACATGGATAAGAAAGCATAATCAATATAGAAATGAAGAATGCACACTCACTCTATAAGCTAAGCATAAGAAACGTGGTTGGTATGTTGACAATGGCTGTTCAAAACACATGACATGTGATAGAGACATGTTTCTTACATTAAGAAAGGAAAGATATGGCTCAGTCTCCTTCGAAAATGATGATTCATCTAAAATCATTAGAAAAGGAACAATCAGAATTGGGAACAAGAATACCAAGGCAGAAAATATTCTATTAGTAGAAGATATGAAACACAATCTTCTAAGTGTGAGTCAAATGTGTGACTAAGGTCATAAAGTTACTTTCGATTCACAAAAGTGCGAGATAAGAAAATAAGGTTCAAGAAAATTGATTGCAACAACTGCGAGAACTTCAAGCAACATATATGTATTAAGTGAAATTGGAAATGAAAGTGTTTCCTAGGAAAGGAAGATGAAATTTGGATATGGCACAGAAGAATGGGTCACATACATTTTGATAACCTTGTCAAAGTCAGCAAAAGGGAAGCAGTTAGAGAAATGCCCCAGATCACGAAACCAACCAACACTTTATGCAAACATTGTCAACAAGGAAAGCAAACAAATACCAGGTTTAAATCAAAAGAATATTCAACGACAAGACCATTAGAAATTGTGCATAATCATCTAGTTGGACCAACTACAACAAATGGTTTAAAAGGTGAGAAATACTTTATGTTATTAGTTGATGATTATACAAGAATGACTGTAGTTTTCTTTCTCATGAATAAGTCAGAAGCTTTTGAAAACTTCAAGGTCTACAAGGAAATGGTTGAAAATTAAATGGATTCAAAAATC
>SNQJ01S0046086.1:3155-19122 GCA_010110895.2 Picea sitchensis
CCTATTATAATTGTCTGTTGACCAATCCGCAAAAGGGGATTTGGTCCTATTACAATATCCGACATGATCAATCCACAATGGGGATTGATCCTATAAATAAAATATCAATAATAATAAGAATACTCTTTGCAGTTACATTATTTTAACACTAGAGAGATGGATCCTCTCTTAATATTGCATGGCTACACAATCATAAGAGTCTTGGACAACATTAAGATCATGGGAGAGGACTTATACTTCAAGGAAGACTACAAGTTCCCTCAAGAATCGAGAAATGTTACATATTCAAATATGATATTCGTTATCCATATTATGTTCGTATTCATATGGATACCATAAATATATTAACATATGTAATAAACAATAAGGTTTTATATATTCTAGGACCTTTGACAATGCCTTGATCATAGATTTAATTGGGGTCAAAATCGAACCTTGATGGGGTAAAACTTTTCTATCAGTGTAAATTATATATTTTTTTATACAGTGGACTTTAATACGAGGACCTTTAACCTTGGTACGATTATAAACTAATAATAGTTGTGGCGATGAATGATGATGCAGGAGCATCATCAGCAAATCCACATGGGATGATAGCTCAGCGCCTTAGCGTGCCTTTGAATAAATTCGGAGTCTTAACGCGGGTGTTTCCTGCAAATCTTTTTTTTGAACTGATTGAAAACTGAAGAAGATCAAAAACGCTTAGGAGCTTAATGATCACGAGTGATATGGGAGTTTCACTCCTAGACTTTAATGTAACAAAACTTAAGTGGTAGTTAGATTTTATTTCTAGAGTAGATAGACATTTTAAATGGTGATTAGACACCACTAGAGTAGTTAAAGGAAAAGGCTTGAGGATCCCCTTTTGTCTTTCATTGTAACGCATGCCCAGGAGAGGTTGTAGAAGGTAGAGAAGAGAGGAGAGGAGAGAGCTGATACTCTGTTACAGTCCAGCCTGCACATATTTTAATCAGACATTCATGTTAATAAAAAAAATTGTTTTTCCTGCATATAATTCTTTATGTTTTTATGTGTGTTTTATGAATGTTATATGTGGTTATGTATGTTGTAGATGTGATTTAGATTCCATCTGCAGGGAACAAATAGAGTCCCATGGATGATTTTAGGGGATAAATTTCGCTCATGGGCTAATATTCCATGGTTTTTCCCAAAAAACGATTCGCTATTATAAAAATGATTCGCCCAAATTCTATAGGATAAAATTATTGATGCAGGAGCATCGTAAGTAGCCAGCCAAGAAATCATAAAGGCGGAAGACAGCTGGAAAAGCGCAGCACACATTTTGCACATTTTGAAATGTTTTTGAAAAAATAATGAGCAGAGATTAATGTAGTAGTTAAAGGAAGCATACTTGCATGTTGTAAATAGATCTTGAGGGGTTTTCTCTCATATGCCAGATGTAATAGACATTAAGTCTGTTTAATGAAAGTAGGTAGATTTGAATTAAGAGATTAGACAGTTTTGGAAGCGTAGGAGGGAAAACAGATATAGACACCCTCACCCTTGTATTATTGTATCATGAGAATAGCATGCTAAATGGGTTGAATTCATACAGAATTTTACTTTTGTGATTAACCATATTTCTATAACTGCTAACAAAGTTGTTGATGCTTTGAGCAGCTAATGTTTTCTTATGCAGGAATTCAGAGTCAAGACTTTAGGTTTTGATAACCTCAGAGAAATGTACAGGGATGACCCAGATTTTAAGGAGGCATATGAGGCATTTGAGAATCCAGTTCTCAGGGACAGAAGCCAATGGGTTGAATACATGATCCAGGATGGATTATTATTCCAGGGCAATCAGCTATGTATTCCAAAATGCTCCATGAGGGAGAACCTGCTGAAGGAAAAACACAGTGGAGGATTGGTCGGACACCTCGGTCATGATAAGACGTTCTCAAAGTTGAATGGCTCATATTTTTGGACAGGGATGAGGACAGATGTTAAGAAATTTGTGGACAGATGCAGGATTTGGTAGCACACAAAAGGGAAAAGGAAGAACACAGGGTTATATCAACCATAACCCATACTAGAAAGACCATGGGACGCAGTGAGCATGGATTTTATATTGGGACTGCCAAGAACACAAAGAGGCTATGATTCAATCTTTGTGGTAGTCGACAAATTTTCAAAAATGGCACATTTCATACCATGCCAGAAAACCAGTGACGCAACTCATATTGCGAACCTGTTTTTCAAGGAAGTCATCAAACTTCACGGCTTGCCAAGGAGTATCGTGTCTGATTGAGATACCAAGTTCGTAGGGAATTTCTGGAGGTCCTTATGAAAAAAGTTGGGGACAAGTTTGTCTTATAGCTCAGCATATCATCCTCAAACGGACGAGCAGATAGAAGTCGTGAACAGAAGCTTGGGAGATTTTTTGAGGAGCTTAGTGACTGAACACCACAGTCAATGGGATCACATTCTGCCACAGGAGGAATTTTCTTATAATGATTCGCTTAACAGAAGCATAGGGCAGAGTCCATTCCAGATTGTATATGGAATGTAGCCAAGGGGATTTTCTGAATTGAAAGATTCGGAACAAAATGAATTCAGGAGTGCTAGTGTAGAGGACTTTGCAGAATGAATGAAGGAGCTTCACAGCCGAGTCAAGGAGCGATTGCAGAGTTCAAGTCAAGAATACAAGCGGAGAGCAGATCAACACAGACGAGAACTTCAATTTGAAGTTGGTGATCTAATTCTTGCACATCTGAGGAAAGAGAGGTTCCCAAGGGGAACATATAACAAACTGAAGATGAAAAATATTGGACCGTGCAAGGTCATAAGGAAATTTGGGGCAAACGCATATGAGATTGAATTACCCGATGGGATCGGAATCTCACCGATATTCAATGTTGCGGATTTGTACCCTTACAGAGCTAAAGAAGCAGGAGCAGAGAAGGAACAGAAAGAGATTCAATGGACAAAAAAAATGCATGTAGCTGAAAATCCACAGATGGAAGGCATAATTGATAAAAGGATTAGCAAAAAGACCAGGAGAAAAGAGTATTTTGAATACTTGGTCAGATGGAAGGGACATCCAGTTAAAGATGCTAGTTGGGAAGATGAAGCAGAAATTCATAAGCATGGACAGACCGTGCAAGAGCTCATGAACAAGAGTTCATGAAAATTTTCAAGCGAGGGAGTATGATGCATGAGCATCGTAAGCAGCCAGCCAAGCAAGCATAAAGGCGGAAGATAGCTGGAAAAGCGCAACACACATTTTGCACATTTTGAAATGTTTTTGAAAAATTAATGAGCAGATATTAATGTAATAGTTAAAGGAAGCGTACTTTCATGTTGTAAACATATCTTGAGCGATTTTCTCTCATTTGTCGGATGTAATAGACATTAAGTCTGTTTAATGAAAGTAGGTAGATTTGAATTAAGATATTAGATAGTTTTAGAAGCGTAGGAGGGAAAACGGATATAGACACCCTCACCCTTGTATTATTGTATCATGAGAATAGAAGAAGGAGAGTTTTTTTTAAGCTGAGAGTTGTAGCAGAGATCTGTAGAGAAGAACCCATGTACAGGAGCACTTGAGTTAATATATGAAGCTTTGACTCAATTTTCATGCTTTTATGATGCTTACTGTTTACATTTTCTGAATGGTATGCTTACAGTTGTTTTATTCTCTCTATTCATACATTTGTTTCAATGCTGTGTTGAATGTGTGATTTCATGTTAAGTATATGAAGTCTGAGAGAGGAGAAGAATGAGTTTCAATTGTTTCTAATCCTGAGAGTTCTTGCAAGGAGTGCAGTGAAATGTCCACAAGGTGTGCGTTGACAAGAGTCTGAGTTTTATCTCAAAAATCTCAAGAGACATACCGTTGTTCTCATACCAGCAGAAGTGCAGGTGAAGTACAAAGCCGTGCAAGGTGTGCGCAGGCTAGTTGAAACCTTAAAAGTTATCAACTAAGGTGAAGGTGGAAGGACTACTATTTCAAAGGGTGCACAGAGTCGAGGACTCAAATAACCAGAGGTTATTTGAAAGATTGTGGCAAGGAGTGCGAGCATAATTCCTTTTGGGGACTTGAGTTTGCAAGTGAAAGCTCAGAAGGGATAGTACCTTTGAAGTGTTCAAAGGGAGACGAAAGTTGAAAGCATCTCATAAAAGACAAGTTCAGGAGGGAGAACATCGATTCGTCTCGCAGAAGTCATTGAGGATTGAATTAGGCGGTCAGAATTCTCCGAGGACAACTCGCAAAATCGCGGGGACCGTAGGATCTAGAGGAGCTGCAAGGTGGTTAGGAGTTGGACGAATCTGCCACCCTGACATCAAGAATCAACGTGGATCATTGATCGTGGACTGTCTGTGCTGTAAAATCATTTCGGGAATTTGGGACCCGTAAGTTGGGAGTGTGGGTCAAAACCCTTGGTCACTCAAACTCCCGGTTCACGAAAAGGATAATCAAGTGTGAAATTTTGGTATTTCGGGGTTCGGCATACCGGGAATTTTGATGACAAGGAGCCGAGGCACTTAGCATTGAAAATCCTAAAATCACGAAACGCGACGTGCCTTGGGGTGAATTTCGTGATTTCGGCATTTCGGCACTTCGGGTGTTGGGAAGTAGAAGAGGCAGCGATCTTTGGAATCGATATTTTCAAACTCATGGTTCACGAAAAGCTGAAATATCCAGAGTCGTCGGATCGTGGAGGATCTCAACTGTAGATCACGTTGGAGGCGAGGTTTCGGGAATTCGGAGATCAGATTTTCGGGAGGTGAGGAACCTTTCTATTGTGGATCTCGCAAGTCGCAAAATCTCGAAGAGTGAAAGGAAAAATTCCTGAAAACATTGAAGGACCATAGCCATGGGCCCAATCAGATTTCGTGGTTCCGGGAATCAAGAGACAGAGTTTCATGTCAACGCAACTCCCGAAATCACGAAAAGGAAAAATCCGAAAGGTGGGTCCTAAGCATTAATCGAAGGATACATGCGACAGAAGTCAAGGGAGTGGTCAAGCTTCAGGGAAAATCCTGAAAGACCTTCGATCTCGCCAAAAGGGGAAATTTCAGAAACCGAAAAATCATATGGGAAGAGGAACGAGTGTTGGTCGATTACTCAAGTTCCGAAAAGCCGAAATAAGTGGAAACAAGGGGCGTGTGTTCGTTGCATTGAAGGAGTCAACCCTCATTGACGTTTTGGGTTTCGGAGGTTGAAGAGACAATCAGCTCGACAACAGGATTCGCGAAATCACGAAATCCGAAATCCCGAAAGGAAAAGAAAAGCCCCGATCATATTTGTTGGACAGTTGTGGAATACACCTTGTGTGTGTGGTATTCCCTGTGGGGAAACCAAAGAGTCAATCTAACTCAGGGGAAGATTTGGAATGATCCTAAGACCGGGAGGTCGCGCAGAACCTGCTGAGGCAGGGGGTGCTGCATCAATTATTTTACCTTAAAAATTGCCAAAAATTTATACAAACTATATAAAATCCTTAGAAATTTGAATTTTTTAATAAAAATATCGCCAAACATTTATAGTTGGCATATGAAGGATTTGTAAGATTCGCTAAGGTTACTACATTCTAAAATAAATTTTCATGCTTAAAATCATCCATGAAATAGACTTCACTATATGTCTGTGAGTTTGCTGAGTTGTTCTAGGTTCTTAGGCTAAATGCAAGGAGTGCATGACAGAGTGGTGGAAACATTGTGAGCCAGTGCAAGGAATACGCATCTGAATTTCAAATCGAATTTAGAAGAGAATATGTCAAGAGGGTACACCAGGATAAATACAGACCCAAGGATATCCTCAAAGTTACTAAATACTCTGGAGGAAGGACTATGCAGAGAAGGCACAGAGGAAAAACCTAGAGTTACTGAACACTCTGAGGAAGAGGCTCTATAAGGAGTGCATTGAGCAAGAACTAGGAGTGTGCAAGAAGATTACTGGAAAATATTCTAATTTTGAAGCCATCTGAAGGCCGAGAAAGTGCAAGGAGTGAACGAGGGAGACAAACTTGTCTAAGTTTGAAATCTCAAGAGAAAGAGAGAAGAAAGTGCCAAGAGGGCACCAGAAAATATTTTAAGGAAGTGGAAGGGTCGAGCCCCTTTGAAATTCTGAGTAAGTCCCAAAGCTCATAAGAGATAGCGCAAGGAGTGTGAAAGATTCAGACTTATTCCAAGTCTCGAAGCTCAGGAGGAGAAATGCAGATGAGACCCATCGTCATTGGGCTCACAGAAGGATCAAAGGTCGAATCCCTCGAACACTTGAAATTTTCCAAGTTTAGGAGTCATCCAAGCTAAGGTCAGAGAGAATTTACAACAATCGTCAGATCTTCTTTTGGAGGAAGATAAATGAACCGTTCGATCTACATCCATACATCAGAAAGAATGCGCTAAGGAGGAGAACAGATCCCAATCATTGGATCTAAGCACGAGGCATCGACATCCGTCGGATCTAGGTAAAGTGCACGAGACATATGTCCTTTGAAAGTGCATAGGAGACTGGACTCGCTGAAGTCTCAAAGCCTTGAAGTGGATCAGAACCGTCCATCGTCTAGAGAGACAGGTGGCAGAAGATATGGAGGTCCGGAGCAGAGGAACTCTGGGATAATCCAGGTGAGCAGAGGCATTTGTTTTATTTTATTTCTCTGTGATCCTTTGTTTCTAACATTGTCTGGTTTGAACAGATGTCAATGTTATTAATTACCCAGGGTTCATATGATCTCGCATGAGTTGGTGATCTACAGTTCCTTTCTGCCCTAACATCTTTCACATGCCATTCATAATACTCATATCATGTATGCTTCATGTGACCAAGGATATGGTTGTCGTTTATTTAAGTCTTAAACGTGACAATCGACATTTTCATGCTTGGTTGTTCACATCATTATTCTTTCGATGCCTGAAGAGACAAGGTAGTTATTAGCTTTCATACAATAATAACTAATTTGGTCTAAATTTGTCCTCTATTTATCTAAGGTTTTCTATATTGTATTATACTTCTTCTATTCTACAAGGATCTTATATGTGTGAGAGGTAAGGTTGGGTGATATGTGTATAGGGGTAGCATTGTCCCTTATTGTTAGTAGGCAAGCTATAAGCATATATCAGTGGAGAAAGTTTGCAAGAATGAGAGCAGGTTTATGGGAATTGAGTTGGCACTTGATTAATAGTGAACCTTGGGTTATGCACAGGGAATCCATTTAGCGAATTCCCGGGCTATGGGGTTTCGACATCACATTATCTGATGTGTAAATGTTTAGGTTGGGAAAAACCTACGAAAGGTTGCCCATGAAGATTCTTCAAAAATAGGATGGGCATGTAGTCTTCGGGTTCATGGGTGAGTCTTCGAAAAGATATTCTTTAAAGGTTTCGCTCGCAGCATTATCTCGAGAAGATTTCACGGTGTTTTGGGGTCATCGATTCGTGGCCAACTTTATAATGAATGAGTCTACACATATAAGTACCACAAAGGGTGGGGCACTCTACGGTAGCGTCTACAGGACAAGTCATGTGGCATGCGGGTACACAGGTCTTCAAAATATTATGGCTTAGGATTCTTTGGGGCCTCCATAAGGGCATGTGCACATGTTTTAAAGGTAATTCTTATGGCTTTGTGGGTCGCGGTAATGGGTATATGTAGGTGATATTGTTTTTAGTGGACGGTTCCATCTCTACGGGTGTGAGACAATGAACACAATTCAAAACAGTATCCTTGTTAATGGTCCTCTAATTTCACATGAGGACTTGCATACTGTTAGTTTGTATAATTATGTTCCTTCACATGTGATCTTGCTACTCTTCGATCTACAAGATTTTCTATTTTTCCTCCTATTAGCGATGTTTATTCTTATTTCATAATTGAAGGTGTCATGTTACTCGGAAAGACAGGGGAGTCTACTCATTCTGCACAGACAGAGGAAAGTGTGAGCGCATATTTTATACAAATTTTCCCATTCGATTTCTATTTGTTTTCAATTAAATCAATCCGATCAATCCGACTAAACTGTGCTCATAAAAATTGAGCTCCCATCAGTGTGCCACATGGTAGGCCCTTTTTCCCTATTTCAGATGTGTTCATGTAAAATACAGTGAGGTTTGGATCTGTCATGCAGGTAAGAGGCAATAGCAATTGTGTGATGTATTCAATTTATCTCATATGTTTGGAGAGTGACAGTTTGTAAAAATAGAGCATTCCTTCCTGATTAGATTAGAGATATTTCTGANCATTTTCTTCATTTAGATCATTAGGAAGATCATAGATTGAGTGGATGGTCTATGTGACTATTATGATCAGATATGCATAAGTCAGTGAAAATTGATTGCATTAAAGGTAACCGAAGGTTATTAGGCTCTAGGGGACATCAACACTATAGAAAATTATCAAAACAAGATGAATTGATCTATAAGGGAGGGTCAGCCCCCAAATTGAAGTATTTTAAATTCCAAACTTTGAATCACAGAGAATAAACATCTCGATACTTGATCATGGATTTAACAGATTAGCTTTAAATTGGTCCTAGTAAAGTAAATGGCAGACGTTAGTTAACCGAGATGCATCACCATACAAGCTATGCTATTTGCTCAGCCTCAGACATCCAATGGACACTCTAGTCTCTAACAAAATTATCATTGGGGTACGAGTGCATTACTTTGACTAAGGTTTCTTAAAATTCTTGATACTGATTGGAGGTAGAGACATTGGTATTGGATTTAGTAAGGTTGTTTATAATAGGTTCCTTGAGTGAGGGCTTTCTGATAACTCCCATTTTCACCTAAGTATGCCAAGGAAGAATAGGTGACACCAAATTGTAGGTAGTTTAGGAATTTGAATATCAAGACCAGTAGGAGCCCCATTTCTTATGGCTACTGAGGGATAAAATAAATGGGGTGCTTATTGTGGCTACAACAATTGGCAACACACTAGAATAACCAATTACCTTTGTTATTGAACATTCAATCCTCTAGATTTATATTTGACTATGAGATTAACCCATAGCATTGTAGTAAGCATGATCATAATTTTGGGTACCACATGAATATTAAAATATTAAAATACGTGATATTATACCACGCATAGTTATCTAACATGTCCTTTTCATTGAGCCAATATATGAGGTAAATTTTAAATAAGTATTGTGTTTAGCTCTAACTCAACAATGGGTCCTGATATTTTAATTAGAAGCAGGCACATACATAAGTGTGTTCCTCCTCTCTTTTTTCCCGGCATTGTTTCGCTTACAACGAACATCCATAGCCCCGACGAAGTTTCCTTGGTATCATATAAGCATAGCCCTGCTTCCAGGAAGTGTCCATAACCTTGATGAGTTTACTTATACTTCCTGCACCATTAATGGTGCTTTCAACTTCCCTTTATTTTAAAGTATGTGTCACCATTTGAATTTGTAAATAGCATTATATGTATAATGGGGTGTATGGGAAGCAGGGTGATATGAGAGTTACTTTGATATGCTAATTATGTGTTGTTCATCTTGAGTTCAACCCACGAATTTTTTTGGAAACTATCATAGTACACTACTAAGTTAATGTGAAGTGGATGGATTTCCCAAAAAAAGATAGATATGTAGTTCTACATTGTATGGATCATCGTATGTCCATAGCAAAGACATATGTGTTCCGCCAAAATTACAAATTGTTTTCTCACAATTTTAGACTGAGTAAGATCTTCTTCAGCCTAAGCAACCCATATATCAATTACTAAGAGAGAGAAAATGTGCTTTCTCATATGTTCAACCAAAGTTGTGTAATTCTAATATTTAGGGAAAACATTTTTCAAAAAGATGGGGTGGGAGGAAATGTTAACATCAGGCAGTAATATTTAAATGGATCAACTTAGGAGTAGTTAGGTGAGAAGGATTGCTGGTCATATCGTGGGTGCAGTGATACAAGCCAAAGTATGAAATCAGTATGCAAATGTCAACAAGGAGTGGTGGACTGATCTAGATGACTTTTCTTCGATGGTGATGCCTCCAGGGAAAGAATGTATTAGGTCCAAATGTAAAATATTTTCCCCAATCAAGATTTGAAAAATAAGTTAATAATCCCAAGATGATTTTTGAATAAGAATCTGATGAGTGCATATTGATAATTCACAAGGTTGAGATCTTGGTTTACTTGTTGATTCATGGGATATCAGATGAGGGGTAAACATGGTATAAGCATTTGGAGATTGGATGTTTTGTTCCCCTACAAGATGAATTGTAACATGAAAGATATGCTTCCATCCCCAATAATGTCCAATCTTGGTTGAGAATCGAGCCCTCCTTTACATTCAGTGGAAGGATTAGTAATTTTACCAGTTCCCCAAAATTAGATCATGAATTGGTCAGCTTTGAAGTATTCAATTTTCTACCAGAAGGAACTACGAACAGATATTAATAATCCCTTGGAAAGTATATTAAGCATAAATAATAAAATTAATCAAATACTTCTCTGAGTGTTCCAAGGCTTTAGGTGAGATAACCCTACAGAGATTCATTGTGCTTCCTCCTCTGCGCAACAAAGAGAAGATTGGGAAAATTTAACCCATTTCAACATGAATTAACTAAAATATATCATTAGCAAAAATTGCTATCGAGATTTGCATGTAGAGTAAGGATGTTGTTTTCAAATTATGGAATGTGAAATGATACCTCATCAATGTGTATTTAGTAATATTGCGGAAGGAGGTTCCCTGATTGCATATCTCATGTTTCAAGGACAAGGAACTCTGGTTAGAAGAGGACTACTTAGGAATTATAGTGATTGATTAGGATATTGATGAACTGAGAGTAAGATTTGGGTTCACCTTCGGAAGAGTAATTGAAAATGATTTATACCAAAATGTCAGCCAATCGGGACCCAAAGATCGGCTCCTGGAACCAAGATGAGGAGAACGCATTTTCTTGATAGATTGGAATATCTTTCACCATAATTATAATTTCAACCCGGTATTATATGAATAATAATCAAACCCTCTAATTGAAATGATTGTAATGGCCTTGGGTTATGCCATTAGTCATAACAATGATTAGCTTGCTTAACCATGAGAGAAAGGGAAAGTGATTTCACAAGATTCAACACTCTCTCTTACCAATTACTATGATGGTAATTCTATGACGCAATCTTGTTGTTTTAGAAAAAATCTAACCAGGATCGGCGCGATGGAAATTTGTGTAGCTGAAATCACCAGTTAGTGCATGATTAGTTGATAAGAAGAGAGAAGACTAGCTTGGTAGTAATAATTGACTTAATTCAGGTACACGCCAAGTATATGAAGAGAAAACTTTATTTTGAGGGGAAATATAAGCAAAAACACAAATGTGAAGACTTTATCCCTCAAAGGGAGATAGTAATGGAGAGCGTAAGTCTTCAATCATGTTGTTCAAAAATTAGAAAGTGAATTATCGATTGCTTATAAAGTAAGTTGCCTTTAAGTAGATTGCAGGGATTCGATCATGGATCTGTTGGAAATTTGAGCGAGCGGGATAATTGAAAGCTTCTTCCCATGTTCCATATTTGTTGTTTCAAGAGGAGAGATTAGAGGAATCAACGATATTCTTCCTTTATTCACTTTCTTGTTCAGATGAAGATTCATAGTTAGTGTATTATTAGAAATTAAAATACATAAGAATTCCTAAAAAAAAGAAAAAGGAAAAAGAGACCAAGTGCTAATATGTACAATGGACTAAAAATTTATTTCATAATCGAATTTATTGTGGAATAGAAAATGAAAATGCATGAAATAAAGCAATTTAATCTACTCTACCCTACTCCTATGTTAATAGGGTCAAATAAATGCATAATGCCAATGCATTCATCCAAGTAACCTCAAACCTACAATCATATATGCACTTGTAGTTGGCAATAAAAAATGGAGTGTTACTGGATTGTACATAAGAAATGATACTCCATTGAGACCTTTATCAAAAATATTATAATTGTTTTCAATGAGAACAAAACGTGAGAGAGGATGCCTTAACATAACATTAAGTCTGTCGAGATGTGTAGCAAAAGGATCATAGGACTTGTGTGAGAGGAAGTAGTATTGTGGTGGAGAGTCATACCTGAGGTTTCCCAGTGATAATATGGGAAACGTGTGATTCTTATAATTTCTGGGAAGCACACCAAAACAATAAGGTTTAGAAATCACCACATGTCCCAACTAAAAAATCCTTTCACATAGATGCAATACATGATGTATGGAATTCAAGTTATCAATTTTCCACAACCCTTCAGGGTTTAGGTTAATCATGATGTGAAATTGGTCATAAATATCACCAAGATGATTATTGGCAATGTGGGCTCTAGAAAAACTATCACCTTCGGTAGAGATTTTAGCACATACCTTACATATCTAGAAAACACAGGAATATATCTGGTGATGGACAAGATTCGAAATATTGTCTTCGTGTTGCAAAAGAAGTGCACAAGGTGAGGAGTCAATATCACATCGTGACAATCTGACTCCATGGGATTTAAAAGTACACAATGAAAGACCACTCCAAACAGAGATGTATCATAATAAGGAATAGAATGGGTGACCAAATAATTTAGGAATATAAAAGAGTCAAGCACATCTATAGGGGTAGAATAGTCTTGGAATGTAGGGTCTTTGGATGGTGGCAAGCGGATGAAAGGTTTTTCCTTAGGGGTTATGAAATCCAAATGATTGAAAAGGTATTGGTCGAGATTCAACCTATATACCATATCAACCCACTCAGGGTCAGCCAAGGTTCATGCTTCAAAAGGTGTAGTGTGGAGGACGTTGGTTTCAACCTCCCAAGTTACTTGGTCGTGACGATCAAACTAATTATCTAGAAGATGCAAGGGATGGTTGGGGGAATACTCAATATTAGGATACTCGTGCAATTTGTGGCACACAATAATGTGTGATAAGCAAGTGTAAAACTTGGAAATCTAGGAGATAGCCCATTGTTCAATATTAATCAGGGTAGATACAGTCAAGGTGGCATAGGAATTATACATGAAAGTGATTAAATTAATGGTAGCTTCATCTAAAGGAAAGGTGATACAGTGGGGTTCCATGCTTGTTGCATGATTGTCCTGGGAATCATCCATGATACTTTCTGTCAAGAAATCCAAGGGTATAACATTGTTTTCTTCATCTTGGTGATATTTGTTGATAGGCGGAAGCATTGAATACTCATATGGATTCTAGGAACAAGAGGAGCCAAGGATGATCCTCGATGAACAAGGATCAGAAAAGATCACAATGTCATGAGAAATGTAAGGTGTTTAATGGATGAAGTCTTGGGAGGATGCTTTGAGGTTAACAATGGGAAAAACAAAATCGGACTCCCTTTTTTCTGTTGTTGAATTTGGTTGGGAAAGTACAGAGCAAGAACAGATTCCCTTGAGGTATTTTATAGCTTCCCCTTCATCCCCTGGTAATGTCGGAGATGAATCAGAGTAATGAGATCCTGACATAATGTACCTATCCCTCCCATATCATTTTCAAAGGAAATGGAAGAAGTCAAATCTTCGACATGAATTTCATCTTTGTTATCTAGGAGAATTGGAGGTATGGAGGGGTGAGAGGATGTGTAACATTCCTCCAAGAATATGTACTCTGTGAAATCAGGATGTCCCAAAGTAAAAAAGGGTCCAACTGTGTGTTATTCTATTGGGTCAGAAGTATCATCGTCGTTAATATTTATGGTGGTATCGATCTCAACCACCACTGGTCGATTCTGTTCATTAGAAATGGCTAGTAAATGCGGGAGAAAATCATCAACGGGAGGGATTTCTTCACAATGAAACTTAAACATAACACGTTTAAACCTTAGAGAAAAGATATTTAAGGATTCATTTGGTTTATTCCTCGAGTTGTAATTCTTGACACAACTCAACATAATTGTAATTAGAAAAGGTATCCATAAAGCCATGTGTAAATTGTTTCCATGTATGGATGGAAGAGGCCGGAAATGTCTTCCACCAGGCTTTAACCCATCCTTTCAAAGTAGGGGTAAACAATCTACAAATAGTTCCTTCATGACAAATATTGTGAAAATAATAGTTCAAACATAATTGAACAATGTGTTCAGAGGCAAATGTTTGTCCCTCACCATCTAATTTGACTTGCAATAAGAGGTCTATCATCTTTCAAGGAGTTTTGGGAGGTACAGTACTATAAACACACCTCCATAAAGGGATTGGGAAGGATCCATGGACACTTGTTGGAAAAACTAACACAATAGACTCCAAGGGATCAACGTGTCTTTTGGCCCTCCTTCTAGCACCATTTTTTTACACGAGGAAAATTCTTGACATCGACATGAGGGAGAATTTCCCGATGGCAAGTCCCAAATTAGACCCACTCTCATTTGAATAGAAACCATTGCATAATATTCCTTCTTACTATGGTGCTCCTCAAGAAGGTGAGAAACTCTAAATCTTTGGGGGTGAAGGGCTTCCCCTTGAAAAATTGGTCTAGATGATGGCAAACTACAGGTGAACCTGTTCATTGACAGTAAACCTGTGACGAGGTCTCTGTGGAACTAGATGACTGAGAAGATGATGAAAGCCTTCTCCCTAGCCTTACCCTTTTGGAAACACAAATCGTTCTCGAACTCTTATGCATGTTTCTTTCATACAGCAAGGTTCTGACTTGGCAAAAAAAATTTATCTCGACGAATGTTAGCTCGAACTATGTATTACTTTCATCCCTCAATATGTGTCATGCTTTCTCTTGTGATAGGTGCTCTATTGCTTGTGAAAACAATTGAATTCCCTAACTTGCTTGAATATGTTGAATCCTGACAGTTCCTCCTGGTGGAAATTACCAGATGAAGGAGTGTATTGATCCCACTATCATGGCTAAGACAGCTCATGCTCTACCCATCTCTTTTCCAAACAATGAATTTTTTCTTGTTCTTTGCTTCCTTTTATAATATTTCAGGAGATCCATGTTGAGGTATGATGATGAGGTAAGGGTTTTTTTAACATTATCCCTCTTGGATCTTTCTGGTTTGAATAGGCGTTGATGTTTTTAATTACCTAGGGTCTATATGATCTCGCATGAGATGGTGATTTGTGGTTCCTTTCTACCCTATCATCTTTTCCATTTCATTCATAATACTTGTATATTGTATGATTTGTATGACCAAGGATATGGTTGTCATTTATCTAAGTCTTGAATGTAACAATCGATATCCAGTTGCTTGGTTGTTCATGCCATTAGTCTTTTGATACCTAAAAATCCAAGTTAATTGTTAGCTTTCATACAATAACAACTAATTTGATTATAAACATGGCCTCTGGTTATCCAAGGTTTCATGTACTATATTGTACTTCTTCTATTCTGCAAGGATCTTATATGCGTGAGATTTCAGTTTGGGTGATACGCATATAGGCACAATCTTGTCACTTATCGTCAATAGGCAGCATCGCAGCACATATATGTGGAGCAGGTTTGCAGGAACGAGAGCAAGTTTGTGGAAACAAGAGCAAGTTTGTGGGAATTGAGTTGGAGGTTGATGAATAGTGAACCATGGATTATATGTGGGGAATCCATTCGATGAATTCGTTGGCTGTGAAGTTTCAACATCACATGATTTGATGCATAAATGTATAAGCTGGCAAAAACCCACAAAAGGTTGCCCGCGGATATTCTTCTGAAACAGGCTAGGCATGTGGTCTTCAATTTCATGAGTTACATTCTTTAAATGCTTCACTCATGACATGATATCAAGAATATTTTGTGGTAATTCAAGGTCGTCGATTTGTATGAACTTCAAGGCTGGATGATTAGGCCGCAACTTTTTCTTTTATTTTAGTATAAACCAGTAACCATTCTTGTAAAAAAATCAATTGAGCTCCCATCAATGTGCCACATGGCATGCCCTTTTTCTTGTTTACGCTAGTTAAAAGAAAAAGAGAATACAACCCTCGCCTCTTTCAAAAGTGGTCGTGTAAAATACAGTGAGGTTTGGATATGTCATGCAAGTAAGAGGCGATAACAAACTGCATG
>SNQJ01S0046086.1:30154-48944 GCA_010110895.2 Picea sitchensis
AATATCTAGTGGTATGGCATTTCCATCACCTGGTCACCAAACAGGGTAATGTCTCTCAGTTGCATGGCTGAGAGAAAGGGGGTCTCATCATGAGCCAACCTTCTCATTTCCACTAGGTGTTTGTGGGTGACATTGCCATCATCTGGTCACCATGCTACGGCAGTGACCTTCAACCTCTCATTATGCTATATTGAAAGAGAATATAAAGAAAGGAAGATAAAAGGAAATTGATGATCTTGTAAAAAGAGCATTGTGGAAGAAGGTACCACACACCCTCTACAAAGGCACCCATGAATGAGACACTACAACCCCTTGTATGTCATGAGCCCTATACCCATTGAATCTTGACCCCAACCACTTCATCCACTTTACATGGCTTAGAGATGGATCTCTTGGAAGCTCTCCTTGACCTACTACAAAATCTACCCAATAGGGCACCTCGTCAACCCTCCCATATTCAATCTTGACAAGTCGCATAGTGTCTTTGATCATTTAATTGTTTGATATGGTGATCTTTGATGCACGTGCTTAGGTGGATCATTTATTGATTGGATTCACTTATCATGATGTTATGACTTGAGATACTTGGAGGGCGTGCTCATTTGTCTTTGCAGGACCTAGTTGGTGGATAATTTTGGGAGAACAAGCCTAGCTTGGGCTTCCATGGGGCTATAAGCCCATGGGTTGAATGCCAAGGGCCCTCATGTCGGATGAGAAATATCAGACTTGGAAGGCCTTGAGATTAACTTGGAAGACATATTCTATCCCCCAAATGCCAAATGTTTTGTCTAGGAGAGGCAAAATGTCACTCCTAGAGGCATGACATCACCTAGGGGGGTTAGGGCTTGGTGGTGAGGTGACACTCATTGACACATGGACGTTTTGAGGAGAAGAGGGTCTTCACCATGATGAGATTGTCTAGATGTTTGACATGTGGCCTTTGGAGGCCTACCCATTCTTCTCCAACACCAACAACTTCTTCAAAGTGGCAAAACATCCCCTAAAGGGGAGACGTCCATGTAAAATTAGGGTTTATTTGTGAAAAAGTGAAACTTTAGATGAATTTTTTAACATTAATTTGTTAAAGGGGGCAATATTAGGGTTATTAACCCCTAGTATTGTGGTTAACCCCTTATATTGTGGACAAGTCATCTTGGTGACATTTTGTATAAATAAGAGACCACAAGATCTCATTTTAACATAACTCTCCCTCATTGTGAGAAGTATTGGTCTGAAATTTTCACTACACTTGGCTCTATTTGTCTCTTGTGCATTTTTTTTATGGCTATCTTGATGAATGGTTGATGTTGGAGTGAGGTGCTAGCCTTGGATGAATGCTTTCTATCTTTTATGGTGGATTATCTTAGCATATTTCTTGATTTTGGTATGGTGTTTTACTCTCATGCTAGCATTCTTTCAAGTCAAGAATTGTTGTGCTAGGAGCTAGGTGGGAAGTATAAGGGAATACACCCACCATAGTCTTCATCATTTTTTGCGTCATATTATTGGTTAAACAAGGGTTTTCTAAGAGAAGTATAAGGGAATACACCCTCTTAGCTTAAAACCCTAGATAGACAAACTTGCCTTGGGAAGTAAAAGGGATTACACCCCCAAGGAGGTAGCTTCTCTAGCTCTTTCTTTTATTTGACTCCATTAACCCAATAGTAAAGGCACTAGTCATATATTTTTTGCATTGGAGATATAAAATCATTGCCTTGGGAAACATGAATTTTTATCTTTTGAAAGGTTTCTTGCTTGGAGTTGGTTTTCTCATTGAGAGGAGTCTTCCCATACTAGGGCGTCCCCTCTCTCCCACTGCTTTAATTTTTGTTAAAAACCCTAACCTACATCCATTAGGGCTTATCTAGCCTAGATAAACTACTAACCATAACTCCTAAACTAACCCTAGACTAGCTCCTAAATTTTGCACGCTAACTCCACTACTTAGGGTGCATATTTTGGGATACTTGTTGGCATCTGTTGTTGGTGTAATTTTCTGATAAAAGTGAATGAATTCTACAGACACAAGGCTGCAATTTTCTACAGAAAATACATGTTATAACAGCTTGCTTTATTCAGCCTTAAAGTGCCATTTTTCAGGCTTAATTGATTGCCATACTCATTGATAATATTATTGATTGATCTCATGCTTTACATATTGATTTGAATGTCTTACTTGCTGATATAAACTGTCATATACTGGTGCAAATTAGGGACAACAAACTTAACTTGTTGATCCATACTAACATATATCATTGCAAGTTGGATTTTCTTGTGTCTCGAGTAGGTACAATCATCTGGATAAATACTATACCTTTGGGGAAATGATCACCTGACTTACAAGGCATATCTTTCCACTTTTAACTCCACTTAAACTTGACCTCTAGGGGCTTCACTTACATTTCTCTCCATCTCCATCTCAATCCCCCTAGGGTCACTGGGATCACCTCCCTAGAGTGACCTAGTCACCCTTGAAGTATGGGACCTACATCGAGGTGACATTGGGTATAGGATTCCCAAGTTGTAGCACTTGCTTTGTGGTTGGGGTGGGCTTTGCCCAACCTACAACTTGCCCTATAACATTTTGGCACCATTGTCGAGGAAGATTTTGAATCCTCTTCATACCCTAACAACACTTTGGTAAGCTATCCCAAATCCTTTCCCTTAGCTTGCCTGGCGAATCCACCTAAGGGATGTTCCTTTTCCCTTTTCCTTGATAAGATCACCTTGAATTTCATATGACGACTCCACCTTCCACGAACCCACTTTTCCCTTTTTCCCCTTTCATCCCTTAATGAGCCTTGAGCTCATCTGGTGACTCCATTGAGGTATTAACCTAAGTGATGGAACCATGGCCTCACGAGATTTACCATGGGCATTCCATAATGTGTACCCTTCTGTTAATGTTTAGAATGTCCCTGGCTAAAAAAATCATTGTCCAACAGAATGGAGAGCAAGTTGCCCCAAATTTGACGATGATCCATCTCTACCAGTCACCCATGTCGTGAATTATATGAAGCATGCATCGAGCTTAAATGTGCTACGTGAAGATGTGTTGATGAAAATTTTTGTGTCCTCACTGGAATCAAGTCAAAAGGATTGGCTTGCACACTCATGTGATCCAAAGAGTATTCCTTCTTCTACAAAGCTCATTGAAGAATTTCTCAGTCAATATCAGCAAGCTACTCAAAGTTTGCAAGATGCTTTCCAAGAGCTCAAACACACTCTTTGCCGAGAAGGTTTTTCAATCGATGATGAGACCATATATGAAGAAAAGCTTGAAGAATATCCCGATGAAGAAGATCTGGATCAGACATATGATGAAGATGAAGTATCTACTCTTCCACTTGATGAGGACATCCAAACCTATGCTTCTCATGCACATCAAGAAGAGAACATGATGAGTTATAATCATTTTTGTAACTTTGATGATGCTTTGTTCCATGACTGTGGAAATTAAGAAAACTGCCAAAAGGATCTCGATGAAGTTTCTCTTGTAGAAGGTCAGAATGAGACATTGTCCTTTGTTGTCCCTTTCAAAGAAGATGAAGATATCCAGTCTTGTGAAGAACTAATCATCTTCTATGATGCAGATGAAATCATGGAACAACCCTCGGATATAGTTGATGATCACATTGATGATTTCATATAGATTGGGAGATGCAGATGGGACCTGGGTTGTTTCATTTTTTACGGAGATCCTATCTATGGCATGGAAGGCACATCTCGGATAAAGGATACATAAAGAATTTATTTAGAAGATTTCTTTTTACAGCCAGATGGTCCATATATGTGTCAACCAGATGACATGGTTACATATTTGTTCCATCCATTTGAGGACGACCTGACGCAGCATTTTCAAGATGATTTTCAAGCGCCATACTCAGATTTTGATAGACACCAGGTCGTGGACCTCCCAAAGCAATCTGAGGTACATAATATCAAACAGAAGTACTTTCATATTGAGACTTTGGGCAGGAATTTATAGACAAATAAGAGACATTTCCTAAGTCCGACGAAGGAGTTTTTCTCTAAGGTTGTCCCTTACCCTGTTTCCTCTTGTTTGGAAAATCATAGGGTTTTCTTTGGATCTCTTGTTCTCTCTCAGCCTTCAGGGAGCATTGATCTTCTAAGTGAAGATGAAGACGAGTCTTCGTCTATGTATAGTATCCCCCTTCAGAGATGGATTGATCAGCCTTGTGGCTACACTTTCAGGCAGGATGATCAGGCTGATGGTTTCTCTTTCGAGTAGGGTTTCCTCCCTCCCACCCATCTTCATGAGTTTTATTTCATGATCGACTATATGTTTGTTCATAGTCATGATTATTATGTGCTTGACTTATCTTTGTTGTATTATATAATTAAGCATAGGGGGGGATACTTTGTTGAGATGATCAAATGGTTGCATTGGTTGTATGGCTTCACCTAACATCATCCATCACGTGATCTTCAGGGCCCTGAGGCCCTATGTAAGTAGGTAAGTCATTTTGATTCCCGTATTTTAATCTTGATTGCTCATATTAGTTTAGATGCATTTAATTCTCAGTTTTCTCTAATTGCATATTGATTTCATGCTTAGTTTAGAAATTTAAAAAAAAATGTCAAAAATGTTTTTTTATAACTTAGTTGGTTTTGATTATGATCATATGAGAACAAGGATGAGTAGGCCATCCTTCACTTGATATTTTGATGTTTCCTTGCAGACACAGGTCTACCAGGAGATGTTTCGGTTCACATGCACTCTATGGCGAGCACATGTCCCCAAGTAGGAGGCAGATGTTATCCCCATTTTGTGGATAACTAAGGAGATTATTTCTTGAGGCCCTCAAGTTGCAGATATGGAGTGTCAAGAGGCTACATGACCGGCAGTACCCTTTTGCACAGACAAAAACCCCTCTCACCACCATAGATGGCCACAGATTTCCAGATGGCATCCACCACATCAGTTGGCTTTCGGAAGGCAGTGGGCCTTTCTCCATGAGGTACAAGTCAGTATTATGGTGAGCATCATTTCAATATTTAAGCTAGTTGAGTATGTTGTATCTTAGATTGATTTAGATTTCATGATATATGCTTCGAAATTATGCCTTTTTCCCTGCTTCACCTTGGTGGTTGACATTCTTCCCTAGTAAGTGGTCTTCCTTGGGGTGGGTTTGCTACTAGGAACTCCCTTAAAGAGCCATCATATCGTTCCCAGCCATACTTACCACTTTCCATCATTATTCCCTTACATTTCCTTATCTCTTCGGATTTTGGGGTGTATTGACCGAAGAAGGGGTTGTCCCTCATTCTATGGGAAGAAGGCGTTGAAGGCCCAAAGGGGTTAATGTTGGGTAAAAGATAAAAGCCTTTTATAAACCTTCTAGATGCTTCACCCAGGGATCACCCAAGAAAGCAGTGAAACGATTATCTTTGAGTAAAGGGGACCCACAATATAATAAAGAATGCTTAAAAGGTTAGTTGAAGGATAGGAGGTCTCATCACGATCTAACCTATCACGTCCATGAATATCTAGTGGTATGACATTGCCATCATCTTGTCACCAAACCAGCGTAATGGATCTCAATTGCATGGCTGAGAGAAAGGGGGTCTCATCATGAGCCAACCTTCTCATTTCCACTAGGAGTTTGTGGGTGACATTGCCATCATCTAGTCACCACGCTAGGGAAGTGACCTTCAACCTATCATTATGCTATATTAAAAGAGAATACAAAGAAATAAATATAAAAGGCAATTGATGAGCTTGGAAAAAATTTATTGCGGAAAAAGGCACCACACACCCTCTACAAAGGAACCCATGAATGAGACACTACGACCCCTTGTATGTCATGAGCCTTATGCCCATTGAGTCTTGACCCCAACCACTTCATCCACTTTACATGGCTTAGAGAGGGATCTTTTGGAAGCTCTCCTTGAACTAGGGCAAGATCTACCCAATAGGACACCTCGTCAACCCTCCCATATTCAAGATTTACAAGTCGCATAGTGTCTTTAAGAACTTAATTGTTTGATATAGTGATCTTTGATGCACGTGCTTAGGTGGCTCATTTATTGATTGGATTCACTTATCATGATGTTATGACTTGAGATCCTTGGAGGGCGTGCTCATTTGTCTTTGCAGGACCTAGTTGGTGGACAATTTTGGGAGAACAACCCTAGCTTGTGCTTCCATGGGGCTACAAGGCCACACGTTGAATGCCAAGGGCCCACATGCCAGAACAAAAATATCAGACTTGGAAGGCCTTGAGATTGACTTGGATGACATACTCTAGCCCCCACATGCCAAACGTTTTTCCTAGGAGAGGTAAAACGTCACTCCTAGAGGCATGACATCACCTAGGGGGGTTAGGGCTTGGTGGTGAGGTGCCACTCATTGACACATGGAAGTTTTGAGGAGAAGAGGGTCATCACCATGATGAGATCATCTAGATGCTTGACATGTGGCCTTTGGAGGCCTGTTCATGCTTCTCCAACACCAATGACTTCTTCAAAGTGGAAAAATTTCCCCTAAAAGGGAGACGTCCATGCAAATTTAGGGTTTATTTGTGCAAAATTGAAACATTAGATGAATTGTTTAATATTACTTTGTTAAAGGGGGCAATATTAGGGTTGTTAACCCCTAGTCTTGTGGTTTACCCCTTATATTGTGGACAAGTCACCTTGGTGAAATTTTATATAAATAAGAGATCATAAGATCTCATTTTAACATAACTCTCTCTAATTGTGAGAGGTATTGGTCTGAAATTTTTGCTACACTTGGCTCTATTTGTCTCTTGTGCATTTTTTTATGGCTATCTTGATGAATGGTTGATGGAGGAGTGAGGCACTAGCCTTGGTTGAATGCTTCCTAGCTTTTATGGTGGATTATCTTAGCATCTTTCTTGATTTTGTTATGGTCTTTTACTCTTATGCTATCATTATTTCAAGTCAATGATTATTGTGCTAGGATCTATGCGGGAAGTATAAGGGCATACACCCCCACCTAGTCTTCATCATTTTATGCTTCATGTTATTGGTTAAACAAGGGTTTGCTAAGAGAAGTATAAGGGCATACACCCTCTTAGCTTAAAACCCTAGATAGAGAAACTTTCCTTGGGAATTAAAAGGGCTTACACCCCAAAGGAGGAAGCTTCTCTAGCTATTTCTTTTATTTGACTCCATTAACCCCATATTAAAGGCATTAGTCATATATTTTTTGCATTGGAGATATAAAATCATTTCCTTGGGAAACATGAATTTTTATCTTTTGAAAGGTCTCTTGATTGGAGTTTGTTTGCCTCATTGAGAGGATTATTCCCCTACTAGGGAGTCGCCTCTCTCCCACTAATTTAATTTCTATTACAAACCCTATCCTACTGCCAATAGGGCTGATCTAACCTAGATAAACTACTAACGATAACTCCTAAACTAACCCTAGACTAGCTCCTAAATTTTGCACACTAACTCCACTGATTAAGGTACATATTTTGGGATACTTGTTGGCATATTTTGATGGTGTAATTTTCTGATAAAATTGAATGAATGCTTCAGCCATAAGGCTGCAATTTTCTGCAAAAAATACATGTTATAACAGTTTTCTTTATTCAGCCTTAAAGTGCCATTTTTCAATCATAATTGATTGTCATACTCATTGATAATATTATTGATTGATCTCATGCTTTACATGCTGATTTGAATTTCTTACTTGCTTATATAAAATGTCATATAATGCTGAAAAATTGGTATAGCAAGCTTAACTTGCTGATCCATACTAACATATATCATTGCAAGTTGGATTTTCTTGTGTCTCGGGCAGGCACAATCATTCAGAGAAGTACTATACCTTTGGGGAAACAATCACTTGACTTACAAGGCATCTCTTCCCACTTTTCACTCCACTTAGACTTTACCTCTAGGGGATTCACTTCCATTTCTCTCCATCTCCATCTCAATCCCCCTAGGGTCACCGGGATCGCCTCCCTAGAGTGACCTAGTCACCCTTGAAGTGTGGGACCTACATCGAGGTGACATTGGGTATAGGATTCCCAAGTTGTAGCACTTGCTTTGTGGTTGGGGCGGGATTTTCCCAACCTACAACTTGCACTATAATAGGCACAACAATAATATTTTGGTAGAAATAATAAGGTATGGCATTGGAAGAAGCGCCTAATTATACCAAACAATTGTACACATTGTAATTATAAATTTTGAAGGTTAAGAGGAAAGGAGGAGATTGAGATTTAGAATGTGTTCCTTTGTTGAATGCATTGATGGTGAATTTCAGTGTAGCTTTGTCCTCCTATTTGGTATCAATGATTTTAGCTATGTTACCTAGGGTTGTTGTCGTTTTCTATTAAGGGGGAAGATATTTGAATGTATTCATGATTAAGTCTCTATGTTGAGTGAGGGAGAGTATAGATGTCATATAAAGAAACGTTTGCCTTATTGTTTTTCATATCCTCTATGACATTTTATTCCATTGACTTTGTAGTTGAATTTGCATATTTTTTTATTGGATGGGAAGTGTTGGTTATAAACTTGGACTAAGATGGAGTTGTCTATTTCTACGTTGTGGTGGGGGTATGACCGTCACAGGAGAAGTGACAGGTTTATCAAGGAGAATTGTATTAGACATGGGTCCTTTACTCCTCAGGTTGTAACTCTCTGTAGAAGTCTGAGTAGATTGTGAATCTCCTAAAGACACTTCCCCTATTGTTTCACTATCAGATTATATTGTCCAAACCCAAAGGAACATATCAAATTCCTCAGCGGTATCTTCATATTCAATTGCTTCTTCAACTTCATCTTCCTAAGCTGGGTTATCAAAAGAATATTATTGATCAAGCAATTGACTAATGACTAAGTTCGTAGAATTTATCCAATGGGGATAAGTCTTCTCTAAGTGATTTGTCTAATGATAAAAGAAATAATTTTCCATCCCAAACTCATCCAAGTCTATATTTAGATTTGAATCATCTAGCGGTTTGGGTTGGTAATTGGATTTTTTATGAAAGTGTTAGAAAGTTTTATGATGTGAAAACCCTTCACTAGAATTCTTCTTTGAGTCTATGACCTCATTGGAAAATTTCTTGATGAGTTTGAGTACACCTTCTAAGTCAATCGGCTCCTTTAATGTGGGTTTAGTCAATAACAAAGGTTCCTTCCCAAAAAATTTGTATCTTCCACCCCTAGGTTCCCACATAGAGAGAGCATTTCCTTTTCCTCATCCTTATCTTCCTCAAAATTTTATGTTAAAATAAGTTCATCATCTCTTTTAACAAGCATGGTGTTGGACAGGCATTTTTAATAACTAAGTTTTGAAGAGCGCGCAAAAAAGTAGAAAAGGGAGCCGTTTTCGAGGTCAAAGAAGAAGTCAGAATAGGCACAAAAGAATGAAGGAAAGCAACAATTTAGCATAAAAGCAGGAAAGCAACAGTTCAGCGCTAAAGCAGGAAAAGAAACATGTAGGCGCAAAGGAAGGAAAAGCAGCATGTTGGCGAAAAAGAAGGAAAACATCTAGGAAATGTTAGGGTTTGGGGATAAACTGTTAGGGTTCTAAGCCCTAACTCTATGTATAAATATGTAATGGATTAGGGAAGAATAGGTTGCTAAAAAAGAGAAATGATGTTGCTTATGGGTGAGAAAATTTACTTAGGGTTTTGGAGAGATTTTGTAGAGAAAGAGGTGTGCACTACAGAGCGGCTAGGATAGACTGAGGATATAATGTGTTGTATCTATTGTAAGCGCAGTGCGTAGGCCTGAGTTGATTACTGCATGAAGATTAATATAGAAGCCAGTTGTTGTGGACGTAGCCCAAGGATTGGGTGAACCATGTTAAATTATGGGTTTGAATGTGTCCTTTGATGTGGTTGTTCATGGATGTTTTGTTTATGCATGATTAATATAGATATGTTTACTATATGATTGATGTGCAGTAATAATGAATGATACAGTGGGTTATTTATGTTGCAATTGATGTTATAAGGGATTTTCACAATAGATTTTATTAACTAATCAAAGGATATGAAGAAAGATATTATGCATAGGGTGTATAAATAGTAATGGATGTGATGATAGCCTCATATCCCCTTGTATATGCAGAAACTTGGTTCCTACATCCCCATTACATACCTCGAGTGAGACTTCAGTTGCATGCAGGTGATGCCAAAAGGGATAGTATATGAAGGTTTTTGTTGGTTGAATAAACTGAACCTAGGGTCTTATAATTGTGCACCAACAAATGGTTCCATTGTTGGGATCTGGAATCTATAATTGAGGGAATGTTTTAGAGGATGAATAAGAAAGAGATTGTTGAATGGTTGGAAAGGAAGGAGCGATGAATTTTCTGAGAAGAGAATAGAAACCATCGGATGAGCGATGAAAAATGATTGCAAAGGTATGTGTTCACAGAGCTGCATGAGATTTTCTTTGGTGAATTCTGATTATTTCAACTGAATGTTAGAAAGGTTAGTGGAGAATACTGGAAGATACAGAACTGCAACCCCGAGGAACTAGACCCCTGAGTTGGTAAGACAATTGAATTTTGTAAGCAATACTACTTCACATGCAGTCAATTTATGGTTAAATAGAATACTAGGGGGGGTTATATTACGGAATGTGTATTGGATTGTACCCAGTCATATAGTGTTGCAGAAAGGGATTTATTCAAGTGTCTGCATGGAAGTTTTATGAAAGAATTGGGTAAATGGATAAAGATGTTGTTGTGCGACAAATATGTGATGACGATGGAATATGAATGCTAAGGGGCTTCGCGCACATAGGGGAACTGGTGGATGACCAGGAGATAGTTTGAAGGTAGGAAGGAATGAAGAAATAAATGACTAAGGAAGGGAGGGACTGAGGATGCAGAGAAATGAAGAAGGTGTATCAGAAGAGGAAGACGAATTTGGAGTACTGCACAGTGGAATAAGGTACAAGAGGTTGAAGAATGGGGTTGAGAAATGATATATGTGCAGTGAGTATGAGAAGAGAGAGCCCTATGCACTAATCCAAATCATAGAAATACTACACACAAAAGGAGAGGAAGAGGATTCTTAGTTCAATCCTATAATAGAAGAGTCATTAAGTCCTACTCGGGCTAGATCTTGTGTCGATTCCATGACCCTGTGTGGATCACCTAGATCTGAGATAACATTTGAAGATTTTCCAAAAGCACTTATAGTTAGTTGAGGAAGTCATAATAGTAGTAACGTGAGCAGTGGAAGCAGCACATTGAATCAGAATCAACTAGCAACATCAGGGGGAGGTACTACGCAAAATACCATGGCAAGGGTAGACAATACATTGAGAATGCCTGAGTTCCAGGGAGTTGGGTCGGAGGGAGGAACCAAAACAACATATGTTTGTATGTGAAACAATTTGGAATGCAAAGAATGTTCAGGATGAGGCCACAAAGATTGCGCAGTTGGAAATAACATTTAGAGGTCAGGCATTAGTATGGTACATGAAATTTCAAAGTACTACACATGTAGGTCAAGCGAGAACATTAGCAGAAATTAGACAAGCATTATTGAAAGAGTTCAAGAAGTTGAAGTCTGATTCACAGTACATCACAGAATTGAAGGAAATTAAAAAGTATGGAATGAGTCAGTTTGGGAATATGATCAAATATTTAAGGATTTGATGGGTAGATTGGCATTCTAGATTCCTGATCAACAACATATAGATTGGTTTATTGCAGGACTATTACCACACATTCACTGCCTGTTGATAAAACAGAAGGTTTCATTGCAGCCTGAAGCTTTGGAGATTGCAATGAAGCTAGAAGAATCTCCTATAGGGGATGGGGGCGGGATGGCTCAAGTCCAAACACAATTAGTTTCCTTGACAATTCAATTGGCAGAAATGATGAAAGGAAAGGAGAAGAGGGAACAAGTTTGGTGTGTCAAGTGTAGGACTGAAGGCCACCATAAGGAATAATTCCTAGCCTTTGTTAATTATTTGGCGACCGGAGCACCGAACCCATTACCGTGAGTGTTACGAGGGAAAAACTCTCTATGGCCAAGGGTAAACCACAATAGACAGGTATGACTGCAGAAATCAACTCAATTCCAGCATATGCTATATAGACTAAAGTGCAATATAAGAAAGAGGCCTACCTCGATCCAACATTCGATGATGTTCCACTGTTGAGCACTTTGACCCAAAGATTTATACCTGCAAGAAGTTCTCAACAAACAAGCAGAGAAAGTATACAGTGATAATGTAAAAGGGGTTAGCACATCAAATAGCATAATCCATTAATAAACATTACAAACATGCCCATGGATAACAATCATATATTTGCAAGATACCAATAGGACGAGAAAGGAGTATTTCTATTAATAATTGATCAGCAGAAGTGACAACGTTACAGACTTCCATGTCAGCACGGTTCGAAACCAAGGAAACCAAGTTCCTTCCAACTGGGTCTCCACCACTTCAATCCTCCCCCAAAGGAAAGCTCATAGGAAAGAGGCAATGAGGTCCTCTCAACAATAGGGAAAGAGCTTGGGAGTTGAACATTGTGTTCAAACTTGAGGGACAAAGGGATGCAGACTCAATATGAAGTAATTTCTCCAGAGTAAATTTTCTCTCAAAGTTGAATGCTTTCTCCTCTTTTCCATAGCTCGAAATTGTGCTCTTATAGCCTTCAGAATGCAACTGAAGGGCCGAATCGGAACATTTCCATTGTATGGAAGGCCAAGGATCAGAGATCTCCTTTCGTGACATGGAAACCCGACCTTATTTTTGTATTTTCCGACAAAAATCCCGATGTACACGAGTTGTAGTGGAGCAGCCAACGTATACGCATCTTGCATAACTAATAGGGAGCATATATGTGGAAAAATGTATATTTTTAACTCTGGATTCATCAAAAGGGGATGATAAGTCTGCATAGGGAAATGGAAAAATGCCCTCTGTGCAAGATAGAAATGGTGAGGCAAATCTTGCTATAACAGATGCCCCCTAATGTGTGAGATCAGAGGAGTATCGGCGATGGTTGAAATACATTATGAATAACCCAGAAGTGGAGTGGTAGAGAACTAGCTGGACGAACTCAATTTCTCATTACATTATGTACTGAATTTGCATACATGGCTGCCAAGAATACAATGCAGATCCACGTGGAAAATATACCAAACAAGTGTTCATGGCCATGAATAGGCAAATACAAATGCGGTTACATGCCAAAAATTTTCATAGTCACGAACAAAGCCCAGTGAAACCAGTCTCAAAATCAATCCGAAGATATGTGTATACTACAGAGTACAATCTGATCTCCCGTTATCACTGAAGTCAAATAGGTGTTGGTCCAATGAAAGGGAAGCAACAACTCAGGAAATTTGCGGCCACATAGTGATGTCTTCAATTCTTCTACACTATCCGCCAATGGTGCAAGTCTACATCATGTGAATAAAGGAGTTGAGGTTGAACACGATGATACATCGTTTGATTACCAGTCATTGAGGTATACCGTTAACAAACGTGAGATAGCCTACCAATAATGAAAGTAGGTATCAAGGCACCGAGTACATCTCTACAATTGTGAATAAAGGAGTTGGTGTCGAACACTTGAGAAATCCATTGATCAGGATACATTGATGTATCCTCATCTATCAATGGTGAGAGAGCCTGCCACTAATGACTGCAAGACTCAAGGTACTCATAAAACTCTAGGTCCCATATCTGGAATAAATGAGTTGAATTCGATGGAAAGAGACCCGCTGAAAGGAGAGCATTGAGGCATCTCTCATCAGTCAGAACAAGGAACAAAGCAGGAGCTTCATGATTTGGTGGAGATCGGACAAAGAACATGTTCACGAACCAACGACCCTGTGCGTCTTTCACGTGTGCCAAATGCAAGAGGTACACGAAAAAGACCCTCTGAATAGTAGCCAATGACGAAAAACTGTTGACAAAGGCGAGGAAACCACCAATAAGGCTAATGGCATCCAAGACACTGCATGAATCCCAAAGTGTGAATAGATGTATTGTCGTCGAACACAAGGGAAACCACCCAGTCAACGACCAATGATGAAATGTCGATTGTTGGGTTCAAGGTGACCTACCAATGATGAAAGTAGGGCTAGGGTGCATGATAAGACCATAGTATCATGTGATTCTGAGACGAACTGAGGGTATGGCCGACATGCAAAGTCAAGATTTATGAGGATTGGCCGACACAGGCTGATAGACTTCCTTTGAACAAGAGCATGAGACATATGGTGGACTCTGGCAGCATAGACTCGATGATTTGACAATTAGATGCAGGAGGCATCAATAACATTCTCTATAGGGACTAGAAGAGTAACCAGTTGGTAGAGAAAACTCTGTAGCGAGTTCAGCTTCCTATGGCCATGCTAAACCCAAAATTATGATGACACGAGGTCTCAATAACTTTGTGCTCTGTTCAAAGGTGACACGACTACTGCCAATTACAATATAGTACTCCCTTCTCGCCCGTCTTTTTTTGTTTTTTCATAACAAATGAATGCTATGATACAGAGGAGGGAACGAGTTTCGCAAGTAAGAAAAACTAGTTCCAGCAGTGGAACATACCTATGCTCAATGCAAGGAATTTCATATGGGAGATGGACACTCGAGGTGATGTTCCCTCTAGTGTATAGGGTGTCAAATTGTGAAGGATATAAACAAGGCTCTGCTTGGTTGAGGATGCAAAATTGTTTAAGCAATAGTTTATAATGCAAAGCGAGAATCGGCTAAAGGCTCAATACTGCAAGCGAGGGCATGAGATGAAATCACAACTTAATGCCAAAAAATGTCCTTTTTTATATATTTTAGTCTACTTGGTGTAAAAAAGGGGTAAACCTGTGCCAAATAGACATCTTTTCAAATACAATTTATGAGTCTGAAAAAGAAGGGAGATTCTAGGCAGCAAGTCACGGGGGAGGCCAAGGCTCATGTGCGGACCTTCTGTGGAATGTCAGTATCTTACAAAGAACCGACACAAGCTCAGAAAGACCCAAAGCTCTCCAAGTCGAGGAGGAAAAAGTGTTAATGGAGGGTATCGTCTCTGTGGTATATCGGATAATGCCTCTTTCTGGAAAACACATAGGTGGGGGCATTGCATACCCCATGAGACCATCCCAATCAAAGGGAATATCTTTGATACTTGGAGGAAGAGAACTCGGGAAGAGTAAAACTCTCTCTTGTTCAAAAGGTGAAGTACTAGAAATGCTAAGGACATGGCATAGAAGGTATAGAACCAAAACTAGAAGAGCGGGATCAACCAAAAATTGCATTTGCGCGACTGCCTCCTTAGACTTGTCACTCTCCAAGAGAAGATTGGGGTCGATCGAAGATTGCATCGATACGACCACTTCCTCAACCATTGGCTGAATAAGATGCAACACCACAAGGTCAAGAGGTGCATCACCCCAAAAAACAAGAGTGTTGTCGGTCGAAGATTGCATCGACATGACTGTTGGTTGAACAAGATGTGCGACAACAAGGTCAAGAGACACATCACCCCCGAACATAGGAGAGGTGTTGATCGAAGATTGCATCAACACGACCACATGTTGAACGAGATGTGAGACAACAAGGTCAAAGGATGCATCAACCCCTAAAGGAATAGGGGTGTCAGCCGAAGATTGCATCGGCATGATTGTTGTATCAAGCAAAGAACGAACGGAGTGTTGTGAAACCATAGATGCCTCAAAACCCGAAGGGCCCTTAGGTGAGCCCCATGCTTCTAGTATCCCAGCAATAACAGGACACAAACCAGTAAGGTGACTTCCTTAACAACTCTTGCAAAGGAATCTAGGCTTACGTCTGAGACATCTAGGCTTCTCAATCATATGAATGCCCCCGGAATGACTTGCAGTGGCTGGTGGCATGCTCCCAGCATGACTTGCAGAGGCTAGTAGTGAATCTCCAACATGACTAGGAGAGGTGAGTGATGGATCCCCAACATGACTAGTAGGGGTTGGTGATGGATCCCAACATGACTAGTAGAGGTTGGTGATGTATGTGCGGTATGACTAGCAGTGACCAGACATGTGCCCCCATCATGACTTGTAGTGGTTGGTTGCAGGTCTTCAACATGGCTTGCAGAGGTTGTCGACCAATCTCCAACATGACTAGCAGAGGTTGGTGATAAAATGTCAGTATGACACGTAGTGACTGGACTTGCGGTGGTGATGAATTGCGGCATTTGAGACCAAGGTCCAAGGAAAGATTGGTTCTGAGAAATTGCAGGCCAGGAAGGATCTTGGTTTACACCTTGTCCCTGTCCAGCAGGATAGTATCCTCCTCCATACTGATTTGTAAAGGGTTGTAAGGGTGTCGACACTAAGGAAGTCGCTTGCGAAGAGAAATCGACGTGAAAAGGGTTACTCATGTGAGGATATATGTTTCCCCCAGGCGAAGGAACTTCATGAGGGGGTTTGCCCATACTATAAAAATAACTCCCCCGGATGAAACATCAGAGGACAGAAGGAGGTCCGCCATGGGAAAATTGTTCATAGGAACTGACATAGCGGAAGAAGGATAAGTGGACGGAGTGTGATAAGTAGAATGATTGCTTAATTGGGCACTTACTTATCGCATAGTGGATTCGTAGAAAGGAAGATTCCAACCTCCTACTGTAAGAGGTGTTTAAAGGATATGACTCCCACCAAACGGAGAGGGATAAGAAGGAGGCATCATGTCGCAAGACCCAAAACTTGTATTCACATAAGGAGGCGAGACGGAGGAAGGTAAGTGCAAAGACATATCGATCATACCATGAGAAAAATGATTAGAGACTCAAGGCGTTGACTGAGTATTATAATTTTGCATACCATAATGCGAAGTGGAAGGATCCGTCCCCATGAAATGAGTGGACATCATGGGGGGGGTAGCAGTAAACGAGGGAGCAAAAGGAACTCCACTATTCATGATAATGAAGACTCAGTACAAAATCCTAAGGCCAACTAGTAGTCAAAGTGCACTCCAAAATTCAAATGGTCAATATGCATGCAAATGGGCTAAAGTGGCTAAGTGGCCTCCCTCGCTAAAGAAGGTATGTATCGTCCAAGAGGGACCTGAGACTCCCTGCTAAAGTTTAGAGGTAACAGAATCAGTTATAAGGGCCCTCGTAGGCTTAACAACCAGTCGGTTAGATCCCTCCAGAGAGGTAATCCTCCATAAAGGTTGTGTGTTGTCCGACCCCTATCTGACTCAGGGTACAAGCAGAATAACCCCTGCAAGTAACCTATGAGATACCTAAGTCAAGCAACTAATAAACCATTTTATAACTAATGCACAGGTGAGAAGTCGTAAGTCCGGATCACCGTATGGGCAAGGTAGCAAAGCTCGAAACCTTGAAAGCACCGCCTCTCACAGAGGTATGGGTACTAGAAAGAGCCCCAGATACGAATAAATCCACAGAATTATCTCTGACGCTAGGTGAGTATCTAGGGGTTATCCCTTCAACTAACTTCGCATGACCTCGTGATTAACTCCGGTGTGAGCGGAGCCTCCTAATCTTACCAATTATACAATGGACTTCTCAACTCCCTGTCTCAGACACATATGTTGATCTAATTGCCTTGGAGAAGTTTACTCACAAAATCCTATTCCAAGGCACTAAATCCTAGGCTATTTTGTGCACCCTAAAAATAAAATCGTGACTAATCAATTTTAGTTTAAAGCATAAATTTTATTGGTCATGGTTACTCAAAAGGGTATGGAAGTGAAACTCATGATGTTATGACTCTGCAAGAAAATAAATATGAATATAATGCAAAGTCTATCTTTAAATTTTCCATGAATGATATGCTACTAAAAACAGTGCAGTCTTCAATTTCAACTCTGCAATTCAGAAGTAAAATGCAATCTTTCGCTAAATGCACTAAGCTAATGATAAAGTTTCAAAGACAAAAATGCCAACCAATGCAAAATCCCTATTTTTTTGTATTTTCAATATACTAAAAAGAAAATGCATGGACTGATGAGAAACCTAATATATAAATTCTATTGTGTACAAAAGCAATAACTCGAGCAGAATACCAAGCAGCCAAGCAAACAACCTAGAGAACAAGGACAAATCAGAAATGGAAAACAAAGAGAAAGACTACACCCAAAAATTCAACTCCAAACAGGTCTCCTGTCATCCCAGATAATCTCAACAGGCACTACAAAAATCTAAGAAGGCTTAGCAATCTTCAAATCCCACCCAACAGTCACTAAACCAAGCAAACAAGCAAGGGAAAGTGGTATACGCGACTGTACAGGAGAACAGAGCATATATACGCATCTTGTGGTGAGACAGCAAGCAGGTATACGCAACTGTCAAGGCAAAAGGGGTGTATATGATTTAAAACAAGGCGAGGCAAGGGAAAAAGGCTGAAAACTCAGACCCAGAGTGAACAGAATCTGTCAAGCAGTGATACGACAAGAAACACAAAGGAAAAAGAGAAATGTAAGAAGAAAAAGTACTTCAACCCTTAGAAGGAATATCTCTCCCCAATGGAGTCGTCATTTCTGTTACGAGGGAAAAACTCTCTATGGCCAAGGGTAAACCACAAAAGACAGGTATGACTGCAGAAATCAACTTAATTACAACATATGCTCTATAGACTAATGTGAAATATAAGAAAGAGGCCTACCTCGATCCAACGTTCGATGATGTTCCACCGTTGATCACTTTGACCCACAGCTTTATACCTGCAAGAAGTTCTCAACAAACAAGCAGAGCAAGTATACAGTGATAATGTAAAAGGGGTTAGCACATCAGATAGCATAATCCATTAATAAACATTACAAACATGCCCATGGATAATAATCATATATTTGCAAGATA
>SNQJ01S0046087.1:0-11893 GCA_010110895.2 Picea sitchensis
CTATTTTTGAATCTAGGAATCTAGTGCTTATTTTTGTGTCATATACTTTGGCGTGAGACTTGTCTTCTTAGATAGTTTTCTACGTTGCTTATTGCTAATCACAACGAAGCATACGTCAACTTTAAAACTCTCTGCAACATTACATGTCTCTTAAATCGACCAAAGGTTTTCATTAATTTCAGTGTGTTAAGAGGCATTGCCTTTGTTTTTATTAAAACCCAGTTTCGTGGATATTTGTGCCCACTTACTACCCATGGATATTTGTGGAGATCTAGTAGCGGATTTTTTTTGACAACCATGTGATAACGAGGTCAATGGTTTGTTATTCAAGCATTCCATGGAAATTTACGAAACTTCCCAAAAGAGGTGGAAGATCGCTTCATTGTCAGATGGCAGAGGATGAAACGAATGGCATAGTGTGTTTTACCACCATTCCATTAGAGGGAAACAGTTCCGTTGTAGCGCCCAAGTTCATTCCCATGCTTTTTGCACCATTTCCCGAACCATACTGAAATCATTGTGAATCAAGTTAGTTAATTAGAAAAGGGACAAATTATGGTTTACTATATATTATAATATTATTATGTTCTAAAAAGATATAATAAAAAAAATTAACACACTCAAATATCTTATTATATTTTAATAAGAATATAATAATAATAATAATAATAATAATATAGTGAATTATATATTTGATTGTATATGACTCTTTATAATATACCATAGATATTTTTTTAATAATATAATATTTTTGATATAATTATTAGGCTATATTAATATTATTTATGATAAGAAATATTATTAAAATGAAAATGTTGATATTATTATGGTTAATCATAGTTGAGTATGTTTAACCATGATTGAAATTTCTTCACCGTGGTTGACATAATGACTTTTGTTGACTATGTTTGACTACAATTTAATTAGGTTGATTATGGTTGACTTTAGTTACCCATGGTAGAATATAGTTGACCATGTTTTATAATGTTTGTCTATGCTTGACCATGTTTGAGTATGGTTGGATATGGTTGAAGATGAGTAATCATGTTTCAATATGATTAATATGGTTGACTATGGTTGACAATTGTTGACCACGATTTACTATGTTTGGACATTTTGTAATGGCCCCTCCGTTATGACTAGGAAAAGCGAAGCACGATTTTTTTTATTTTTTTTTTAGCATTAGAAAAATAGTGTCAACACATAATTCAACAACTCATATCAAACGACATCATAATTAAATGAATTACAAGGGACTCATCATCAAAATAAAAAAATATCGCCATCAATGCATCAACATAATTAGTAACGACACATAATCAGGACATCATCACATTTCGATAACGACAAATAATCAGCAAGCATCATAAATGGTGAGGCAAGATCAACTCATCACGATCAAATAGAATCAGCGATATTTTTAATCGCTCAACTCATCACATAAACATAACATAAGATAACATAAGGATAACATAAATATAAAATAAATATCACATACAGACACTACCCACCCAACTTACCCTGCTAGGTTAGGACCTCCAAGACACATAAGCAATGCTCAAGTCTAGGATTAATCCGGTTGATTTTGACCACTTAAGGTCTCAGGGCTGGTGATTATTCTGAGGAACAAGGAGGTGTCTAAATCCCACTAACACAATCAAAGCCACAATCAACTCGATCAAATCCATCAACCTAAACATCAATTAGGCAAGCATAAGGATCAACATCAACTTATCATCATACATCACATCTAATTCATGGCATGAACGTATTCTAATCAACCACATAACCCATCATACATCACATTAAATCCAAGGCACAAGAGCAATCATCATTTATATTCATGGCACAAAGATTCCAAACATATGAGTGCAATCATTCGTTACATTGATTAAGGTGTAGGAGTAATCATCAATTTTATTCATTGTGCGAGGAAATCTAATTAAATATATGCAATCATTCATCACATTAAATTTTCATTTCGCGCAAGAAGTCTAATATCTAAAACAATCATCCGTTACATTAAATGTTCATTTCGTGCAAGAAGTCTAATATCTAAAACAATCATTTATTACATTAGATTTTCATTTCGCACAAGAAGTCTAATATCTAAAAGAATCATTCATTACATTATATTTTCATTGCACAAAAGAAGTGTAATATCTAAAACAATCATTCATCACTAGTATTATGGTTATGTCATGATTATGAAATGTAAGTAATTCTACCAAGGTTATATTAGATTCAAATCTAGAGCGGTATCAAGTCTCAACTACTTCAAGCTACTAAATCTTTCACCGCTTTGTAGCACAACTAAAATACATTTTTAAGGACTTAACTTAATTAAGTAATACTGTAAGGTTTCAAGGCTAGATCTCACATCCATACACAAGGTACCACACCATCTCACTAGACCTTAACACTAGAATAGAAGGTTTCTTTAAAATTTCATTTAAGGAAATAATTAAAGCATCATCGCACTTAAGAAAAAATGCAGATAACTTCCATACTAACTTACATAAACATGTGCACAAGGATTTTGATGTTAGCTTAATTTCCAATAGGAAACAAGGATTCCTTCAAGTTGAAAAATGTAAGAATACCAAGATGTCCTACAAAAGCTAAAATAAGCTACTAGAATATTATAATGGAAATTTGGTCAAGTTCAGGGTGCCTTCCTTTAATAGTGAAGTTTTGGGTGGATTAACAAGTCCAGGGTACACGAGTTTAGAATGTTGACTCTGTTAGCATGGAATTAACAAAAGAAAAAATTCACAATGCAAGCTCAAACACTGAATCTACGTTGTCATTAAATATCATGAATATGATGTCAACAATTAAGAAAGGGTCATCGATCAACCGAACTGCCAAGAGCCAACCCTAATCGAAAACCAAGAGTGGGTAATTTCCTGTCAAAGCGCAGAGATAAAAGATATTTTTTTGGGAAAATGTGAGCAAAAATGTAGAGGGTTAAATAAGGTTTCCATGCTAAGTGTAGATAAAAAAAATGCAGATACACTAATCGAACTCAGAGAAAACTCCAGATGATGGAAGCTAGGGGAAATCCTTGGGGAAAAATGTAAAGAAAAAAACCAAGTAAAATTACAGAGATAAACCGGAGAAATAAAATGCCAAGAGTGAGCTCTAATTTGGGTGAAAATTTAATTCCATACATAGAGATAATCAGAGATTAAAAACGCCCGAAGGGAGCTCTAATTTGGGAAAACATATAATGCCATACACAAAGAAAATTGGGGGATTAAAATGCTAGGAGGGACCTCTATGATTTTCGCAGAGGTCAGTGATGTAAATGCATTGGGAAAGGGAAGAAAGGTGCAGAGCCTTTGCTTCAGAAAACACATAGAAGAAATAACACCAAAATCGTCGGGCACAAGTGCATAGAGGAAAAACTACATAGCTTGGGGGGTTGAAATTTTGGGTAATGGTAGAAAACGCTGAGACACTCCACTCGAATTACAACAGTTACTGAAAATAAAAAGACGATCTCAAACCCGTGCTAGGATTTACTACATAAATAAAATCCCCACTACACAACTAGACAAGTGTTTAAAAAAAACATCAGTGAATTTTTATCCTCTTCTAGAGCTCATAGAGACAACGAACAAAAACACATAGGATAGAGATCAATGCGATTTGAGAAAAACGTAGATGCTTAAAAACTGGCCAAACAAGGAGGTGGAATGAATTTCGTTGGGTAAGAAGGAAAATCACAGAGGTTAAAACACATCAAATATGCAGAAGATGCATGCCTAATGTAGAGGTCCTTCAAGGAAACGTCGAGGTTATAAAAACCATCCAAATTTGCAGAGGAACAAAATGTAAAAGGAACGTAGAGGAGAAAAACGAGTTCGTCGAGCAAGGAGACAATAGTTGGTTAACAATTGTAGACAAAATGCAGAAGTGAAAGTCTCATATATGTTAAAAATAAACGCAGAGAAGATAGAAGTTAAATCAACTCCAGGGGGCTCGTAAGACTGGGAAAAATGTAAACATCAAACGCAAATAATTTTCTATTAGAAACGTAGGGCAGAAGCACCAGGGGCATGGCTATGTTTTTCAGAAAAAGGGGTGGAGTTTTCATAGTATAATAAAATAATAAGAAAAAAGAGTCTCATATGAACTGAGCCTCAATAGATAATAGGAAAATCAAAACGGATATCGCTCCCAATGATCTATACATCTATTTATACTTCAATAATAAACTACAGATATTAAGATTACAATATACAATCATTATATCACCAAGAACACGTGTGTTTTATAAACATTCATAAGCAGACTCCATTAACGTTAATATTCAAATCTAGAAGAGTACATTGATTTTTTGAACACATAAATAATTAAATATATAGTATTGTGACCAAAAAATAGTGGTAATGGAGTCGCGCGTTTGTCCTACAACCAGTGCGTGTCATTTCCAAGATATCACCTCGTTAATCCTCCTTCAATTGCTTACTAATTGGTGAGACTTCATCGATACCTTGGAATCAACGATAGGGATACTCTTCTTCCCCCTTAGCCCCCCGAGCCGTAAAGGGGCCACCCACACACAAACACAATCCTCTAGCTCCCAGCTCGTCTCGCAAGGTAAAGCCACCACTCTCTCTCTCGAGCTAGGTATACAAACTCTCACAAGTAAAACCAATCATAATTTTTTAAACATAACCTTACTCAAAACCCGTCTGATCCATTCCTCTTCTCAGCCATTTTTTTTTATATAATTTCCTTAGTGAGAAATTGCCATTTCCATATTTAATTCATTTTTTTTTAATTTAATTAGGAATTATCCCCCCTATACACTTGTCACCCATTCCCTTAGTTGAACAAGTAAATCCACAATTTAATTTAATTAAAATTCAATTTTCCCCACCCATCCCAAAAACACTCCTAAAATCACTCCTAGTTGTCCCTTTATTCCCTTTATTTCCCATTTATGACTCACTCTTTTCCAAAACGGAGTTGAGTTAAAATATGAATGTTCTCTAGTTAGACTAGACTCTAGATACCTTTCTATGCTTACACCTTCTTGTACGCTTTATTATTTTTTTATTTTAATTTCTAATTTTGCTATTTACTTGCACCATGTGTATGGAATCACTCTTTAGATTTTTTTTTATTTTTATTGATTTCTTAAATTGATTTTACATCACCCCTCTTTATTTATTTTATAAAATTATCTTTTAGTCTTCTCACTAATATTAGACTTAGGCTTAGTTACATTTTTATTTTCATGATCTTAGACCCTTAGGGATTATGATTAATAAATTCATTCTTTAGTTAATTAATTAATCAATCAATTAATTAGGCAGGTGCTCAAGATTTTATAAGGGTTAACATTCGCTCAAAGTTTTCTAGGCCAGCTATATTATGTTATGTTATTTAATATCTATGTATTGATATATTCTATATTATGTTATGTCAAGTGTCTTCCCCTGAGTGTGTAGGACCATATCACTTGCACACAAGTGTCCTCAAAGAATAAGACAATAACGTGTGCTCGCAAGAGAGGGATGTTACATACACCCCCTCTTGTTTTAAACTTTGTGCTGAGGTTTTATAGGATACATGCAGTAAATAAAGAATCTAAAAATATCTAAAAGTCTAACTATCAAATAAATATGGAAATTGTTGGGGCATATCATGTGTGTCCTCCTAGGTAGCCAAGTGTGGACTACAATTTTCCCACTAGACCTTGACCTGATCGACTATTCGATGCCGCAGTTGTCGAATGCCATGGTACAAAATGTGGATTGGCTCCATCATGAGTGTACCCTCGTCTGAAACCTGCAAGGAACTCATGTTAATCACATGGGTAGGATCACTAACATAATGTCTCAAAACAAATACATGAAAAACATTGTGCATATGCCTCAAAGAATCAGGCAAGGCTAGTCGATAGGCCATGGGCCCTTCCTTTTCCACAACTTCAAAATGTCCCACAAACATAGAAGAAAGTTTATCACCATTTCAAAAGTTGATCAAACTCTTATGCGGTTTCACCCGCAAGAAGACTCGATCACCATATTCATAGCTACGATCAATGCAATGCACATCGACATAACTATTATGTCAATCTTGAACTTCTTTAATCCTTTTTCTTATTGTTTTCATTTTTTCTTCCATTTCTTGGATCATTTTTGGTCCTACCAGGACCCTATCCTCTAGTTTATCCCATTCCAAAGGCATCTGACACAGTCGCCTATAAAGAAACTCAAATGACGACATCTTAATGGTGCTTTGATATTTTTTGTTGTACAAAAACTCTACCAATGGCAAGAACTCTTGCCAATACTTATGTGGGTCTATCATGTATGCTCACAACATATCTTCAAAAATTTGGTTCGTTCTTTTTGTCTTCCTATCTGTCTGAAGGTGATAAACTGTACTAAAGTTAAGTTCGGTTCCCAAAGCCTCTTGGAAAATAGTCAAAAAAATTCTTGTAAACATTGATTCTCTATCAGATATGATCCTTTTAGGCATTCCATGAAATATCGCAATATCGTTGATAAAAAATCTAGCTATGTATGGCACTTGAAACGTCGTGGGCATAGGAATAAAATGTGCACTCTTTGTCGGAGTGTCTACTACCATGAAAATCGAGTTGTGCCTCCTTTTCGTCAATGACAATCCAACAATAAATTCTGGAATAGTGTGTGGATGTAGTAATCCTGCTAGATTTTTGTGTCCATCATTTACTTGCTAACATTCCAGACACCTCACCATGTAGTTAACTATGTCCACCTTCATTCCTTTCTAGAAGAATAAGGGATTAAGTTTTTCCCTCATCTTCGTGACTCCTGGATGATCCATTCCATAATATCCTCTAGCTTTATTGGATCCACATCGATGCCTTTTCCTGAGATAACATGCCCCAAATAATGAATCATTGATTGATAAAAAGAGCATTTCAACAGTTTCTTGTATAATGTGTTCTCTCATAAACACTGTAGTACCAAGTGCAAATGTTCATCATGTTCTTTTTTCATCTGAGAGTATATCAATATGTCATTAATGAATGCTTGAAAAAACTTGTACAAGTATTCATGGAACACCCCATTCATCAAGATCATGAATACCCCTGCGGTGTTTGTCAGTCCAAATGGTAAAATGGTAAACTTGTAATGCTCAAACCTCATCTTGAATGCAGTATTAGGAATGTCTTCATCTTTGATCCATAACTAGTGATATCCTGATCTCAATTTGATCTTTTAAAACACAGTTTCGCCTTTCATTTGTTCAAAAAAATCATCTATTATTGGAAATGGATACTGGTTCTTGATCATTACCTTATTCAATTGACGGTTGTCAATATAGAATCTCGAGACCCATCCTTCTTCCATATGAAAATAACAGGCACACCCCAAGGTGACACACTAGGATGTATAATTCCCAGTTCTAACAACTCCTTCAATTGCATTTTCAACTCCTGCAACTCAGGTGTTGACATCCGATAAGGTTCTCTTGCTATTGATTCAGTTCCAGGTTTTAGGTCAATTAAACTCCAATTCTCTTTTGGGAAGAAAACCTGGTAACTCTTTTAGGAACACATCTATAAAATCTCATACTACTGGAAGGTTTTCTAATCCTTTTTCCACACCATTGTCATTCAGCACTAAGATTTCATATAGATTGCATCCTTTACGCATGTTGCTCTGTAGTTGTAGGGAAAAAATGAACTATAGGAAAAATCCCTAGTTTCTTCCTACAATCACTCGTCTTTGTCCCTTATCATTGGACAAACTCAATTGTTTTGTCTTACAATTGAGTATCGCATCATGTGATTCCAACCATTCCATACCAATCACAACGTCATAAGATCCTAATATCTTTACGTACAGGTTGGCCTTGATTAAAAAATCTCGCAGGTTGAGGCTATAGTGCATAACCTTTCACCAAACCTTATGCTTGGCACCGAAAGGAATTTCCACATATCTAAACTCCTCCTTTTCAACTTCCTTTTGTTGGACACACATACCACACTTAGAGGGGGGGTGAATGAGTGTGGGGCTCTTTTTCCCAAAACTTCCCTCTTGCACAAAACTTATCAATTAGCATTCAACATTTATTCATTACCCATTGTTATCATTTATAACCATTTAGATATATGCACATATCAACAACATATATCAACAATATATCATCAACAAGTCATCATCATCATAATGGGCACAAAGAACACAAGATGTATGTACATTTTTCTTTTTATTACGGACTACAATCCTTGGGTTTTATTAGCAACAATTGAATAGACTACAACTCTACAAGAGCACCATCTCTATATGAAAGACTCAACTTACATTCTTGGCACCAATTGAGATGAGGCAAAAATCCTCAATAGATATCAAAATGTCAATAGGTACGCAACCTATCAGTAGTGTAGCCCGCATGTGCACATGCCCTAGCTCACTATAACCTGCATGTGAATGCAGGCAGTGTATGATGTAACAAGCGTATGCTTCTGAGCAACTAGGGTTTTTATTTGCTTCACGTGCTCAGATCCTTTGCAACCTACAATCACTTTCTCTTCTATCTTCCACTATCCAAACTGACACACATCCAGTCACAACACATCCAAGCTCTCCAATAGCTTGCTCATGCTCCACAATAAATCAATATGAATGTTATCTCAATCATGTATAAATAACTAGTATACCATAGCAATCATGTCACTACTGAATCGAAAGAGTGTTGCTGACTCAATCAACCAGATCAACCAAATTGAGCCATATCATATAAGACATACCAAGAATTCCCTAAGCATTCACAACATATCAAACAATAGCATCTATCAAGACAATAATGTAACCATACCAGTTTCTTAGTGATAGATATGAGGCCATAGAATGCAGATCTGGAACCTGCCTCATCATCCAAGAGCTTGGCACCAGCTCAAACACAAATCTCCATGAGGTTATTCAGTCCACGCTCCTTGTACACAGTCAACCCTCATGTACACTCACCCTATACACAGCCATCCCACATGTACACACACCCTATAAATAGACAGCCCACGTGGGCATCATAAAATAGGGTTTTCTGTGAATCCGAGACTTTTCCCGTCAAGATCTCCGACATTGCCGAAACTTTGATGCATCCATGAGATCCTCCTCTCATTCTCTTCCTCAGAATAGATCTTAAATCATGTTCAAGAGATCCACACCAATAAGATTCTCTCACAAGAAGCTCTCCATCAATACTCCAAAATATATTCACATGAAGCTCTCCATTGATCCACTGAAAGGATTCTCACAAAATGTACAATTTACAAGAGATCCTAGCTTCTTATTTATACTTTCATCTTCTAGGACACTTAACCCATTTTTAGGTTACTTAACCCATTTCTAGGTTACTTTACCTATATTCCTTATTTTCGGGTTAACCACTTTCCATGAATAGAAGGTTCCCCAATACTTTATCATTTAAATATTCCTTCTTGATTTTGTCACTTCATTTTATTACTCAAATAATCTTTCGTGATTTTGTCACTTTACTTTATCATTTAAATGATGATTTCTTCTTTTCAAGCACTTTGACCTTTTGGGGCTTCAAGCCTTTATATGGGGGTCCTCCAACTTCATAAGACCATAACTCTCAAACTGTGAGGAGTTATGTGACATTTCACATACCACCAGAAATGGCATGTCAAACACTATCCATCTAGGACAGTTTCACCAACAACTTCATTGATATTCATCTCTTTATTCCACATGCAAGCATGGGTCCTCTAACCGTTCTTCTAGGATAACACAATCCGTAAAGCGTCTTCCCATGAGGGATTTCACCATAAGGGTACCACTTTGGAGTTCATCCATTTGTGCACCTTATCAACCATGATAAGACAATAAGGATTTATCTTTGTCAATTGGTTTCCACTTGGAAATATATCATTCTCATCAAGTGCATCATATCAATGATCCATCTTTATCAATTGGTTTCCACTTGGACATATATCATTCTTATCAAGGGAATCATATCAATCAATTACTTGACATCAATCAAACCAAACCATTTACATCAATGACATATGATCCAACAATCTCCCAAATAAGCAAACCATTGGCATCAATGACAAACCATTGGCATCAATGACAACATGATCCAACAATCTCCCCCTTTGGCATTGATGGAAATACCAACATTGATGTAAACTCCAGTTACCAATTATTGATGTCAACATGTAGACAAGGCATGTTCTTCATCAATAGTCCATGTGACTATCAATCTCTCCCCCTTTGACATCAATGGCAAAGGGCCATTCTCCTCTTGGGGTTGCTTCCCTTGTCTTGTTGCTGCTGTATAATCTCTCCCCTTTTGAATAAGGGATATCAATCTGATGTAATGCTGAAAATACATCGAACATACTCCCCCTGTGACTATCGCTCCCCTTGGAAGTATGCCTTTGTTCTCTATCTTCAAATATAGGTCTCTTTTCTAGGTATGCATCTGATAAATATCTCCTCCTAAAATCATGGGAAGAAGAATGACTCCCCCTAAGGGTATGTCTCCCCCTATCTTCTCTGCAAGATGAACAATATGCTACCATATGACGATCCTTGGACCTGTTCATTAATCAAAAGTGTGCCATACCATACATCATGAAACAAAATATATGTCATCAATGAAATAGAAAATTATGAACAATATGTCCACCAAGTACATCGTGTACCAGAATGTGCCCACCATGCACAATACCCATGTACATCAACAATGTGCCAAAAGATATCATCCATGAAATGTATTCACCATATGCCAACATGTGCATCTACCAATATGACAACATGTGCATCTACCAAAATCCCAAACAATGTGCATCTATGAATATGCTAAACAAATACCATCCATGAGTGTACCATCATACATCATTACTTGCTCCTAGCAAGTATATAAACCATGCGTCAATAAGCTAAGAATCCCCAATGATGTACAAAATGACTATCAACTTAACTCACTAACTGCATGTCTCAATGTGTAGCCTATCCACATGCAAAATCCATGCACCATGATATCCAACAATACCATGTTCTTAAAATAATACATCATAAGATATATCAATGAAACTTCAAAAAGTACCAGCCATGTACTCCAAAAGATCAGTATCAAACCATACTCATGGGTTAGTGCCATGCACCCAAGATTTATTTTATATCATAACCTTGTGTGATCTAACTTAGAACCATGAAAACCTGCAACAAACAATGTCAGAATCTACAATAAACAATATCAGAATCTGCAGTACAGAGTTATACCATCACATCAAACTCCAAGCCATGTGCATTGCCTTTTTCCCAAGGCTTTACAACAGACACGCGACTTGATGCACAACTAAGCACGTGTGTACGCAACCTATTCAAGGTCAGAATGCATGGACACACGACTGTCACCACTGTTACCTGCATGTGCCTTAATAAATGCACATTTGAACTTCCCTTCAATCTTTCATTCTGATCTGGCTTNAATAATGCCCATGAAAAATACTTTCATACCTCAATCTTTCATTCTGATCTGGCTTCTCTGTCTTCTTCACCCACTTCTGTAGATGACCCTTCTCTTCAGAACTTGAGCTCTGAGTATCCATCTTTTCAAAGATGTCTCCCTTTCTTACTTGATTCCTTCTTCTAGCCATTCTATGTGAAGTCCTCATCATGGACTTTCTTCTTGTGTTCCAGCACTTCTGGGATTTGTGGCCAAACCCACTATAGTTGTAGCATCTCATAGAGTTACAGTGAACAACAATATGTCCTATTTGATCACATCTAAAACACCTTGTGGTGTTATAGAATCTTCCATTATATCTCCTTTCATAATATCTACATTCAAAAGATTTGTGACCATATCCATTACATGAATAATAATGCCCATGAAAAATACTTTC
>SNQJ01S0046087.1:14246-39053 GCA_010110895.2 Picea sitchensis
CTCTTCCTCAGAATATATCTTCAATCATGCTCAAGAGATCCACACCATTAAGATTCTCTCACAAGAAGCTCTCCATCAATACTCCAAAAGATATTCACAAGAAGCTCTCCATTGATCCACTAAAAGGATTCTCACAAAATGTACAATTTACAAGAGATCCTAGCTTCTTATTTATACTTTCATATTCTAGGTCACTTAACCCAGTTTTAGGTTACTTAACCCATTTCTAGGTTACTTAACCTATTTTCCTTATTTTAGGGTTAACAACTTTCCATGAATAGAAAGTTCTCCAATACTTTATCATTTAAATATTCCTTCTTGATTTTGTCACTTCAGTTTATTAGTTAAATAATCTTTCTTGATTTTGTCACTTTACGTTATCATTTAAATGATGATTTCTTCTTTTCAAGCACTTTGACCTTTTGGGGCTTCAAGCCTTTATATGGGGGTCCTCCAACTTCATAAGTCCATAACTCTCAAACCGTGAGGAGTTATGTGAAATTCCACATACCACCGAAAATGGCATGTCAAGCATTATCCATCTAGGATAGCTTCACCAACAACTTCATTGATCTTCATCTCATTATTCCACATGCAATCATGGTTCCTCTAACCGTTCTTCTAGGATAACCCAATCCGTAAAGCGTCTTCCCATGAGGGCTTTCACCATAAGGGAACCACTTTGGAGTTCATCCATTTGTGCACCTTATCAACCATGATAAGACAATAATGATTAATCTTTGTCAATTGGTTTCCACTTGGACATATATCATTCTCATCAAGTGCATCATATCAATGATCCATCTTTATCAATTGGTTTCCACTTGGACATATATCATTCTTATCAAGGGCATCATATCAATCAATTAATTGACATCAATCAATGACATCAATCAAACCAAACCATTTACATCAATGACATATGATCCAACAATATCCCAAATAATCAAATGGTTGGCATCAATGAAAAACCATTGGCATCAATGACAGCATGATCCAACACCTTTACCTTAATATTTTTTATCGCTACACCAAAAATAAATCTCTCTGTAGCACCAAGATCTATCAAAATACTAAAGGTATGGTCAGCAATGGTACCTGACATCTCGACAAAAGTAGACTGATGGTTGTCCTGGTGGCTATTCATTGATGCATGAATCCAGTGTGTCTTTCCTAAATCTCCAATGGTAGTGTTTCTAGCTGAGCCGATAGTTGTGGCCCTGTTGGCACAGGGGCAGACCCAAGGTTCAACACTTACAACAACACACCAAAAAAACCCTAACTACTGGCCCTTTCGGTAACAACTGTGAAGAAGATGAAGTCTCACCTGAGGTAGAGGCAGGGGTGGTTACAAGACTCATATGTATGCAACCTTAGCTGGGACACAGATCTGTGATTATAACATAACAATAGAGAAATTAGCAGTTATAGTTCATTAATATTCAGTCTTAGTTTACAACACAGCTAAACCCTAATAATAGATCATCACATTATTCACATAGATCAGATCTAGCATTCATTCACATTATTTAGCACTAAGCTACCCTATTAGATTCTTCTAAGCATATATCAATGCACTAAGAATTTAACCACATAAACAAGACAACACCCATAAAGCACAAAGAAATCACAACAGGGGATATATGTGGTCCACCCCCACCCTGGGGCTACGTCCACCAACTCTTCTTATTTATTTCTTTCTATCAATATTCTACATGCATAGAGCCATGATATCTTACTTCGCAAAGGACAAGAGATATGCACGCACTCTGCTAGATCCTCCTTCCCTAAATTACATCACAAAGCCTCTTCGCATTTTCTTACAATCACTTGTACTTAGCCTTGCAAATCTCACACAGTATGCACAAAGCATTTACAATTATCACTTGCACTTAGAATAGCACCAAAANAAAATTCTATTTATACATTACAAAGAGGTCCTAAACATGGGTAACCCCATGGGCCGACATCCCCATACCCGTTACATAAGCCCAAAACCCAAAAATCCCTAAAAAGGGACCGAGATCCCACAATCTCCTCTTTGAATTGCACTCTTCCTTCAACATCTTGTTGAAGTCCCAAAAATAGCTCAAACATGACCAAGGATCCTCAAAACTTGGTCAAGGGCCAAAAATCCCTCTCAACCAGACAGTCAGTCTAGTAACATGGCTCTCCACATGTCCAACATATAGTCTTAGGTCTAGTACTCCTGGTCCCCGAAGTAGATGTTGTTGACCCACTAGCCTGAAACCCTAGTATGTTCTATTGAACATGCCTAAACTGATGCTGCTACGGATGAGTTTTTGTTGGTGTTGTTGTCCTCTATGTTGTTGTGCACCAGATGTTGCATGTCCCGTCAATATCGCAGGAGTCCTGCCCTGACCTCTGTTAATCATCTCTTCCTCAGCTATGAGGTCCTTCTGGACTGCATTGTGCAACATCTGAGGCATTAGGATCCTCACTTTCACACGAATGATGATGTTAATGCCAAACAAAAACTTGTTGACCTTGAGCTTCTCGGTGTTCAGATGTGGAGCATACCTAAGCATCTCCATGAATCGGGCCTCATACTTGAGCACTGCATGACCACCTTGTCGCAAGGCATTGAGCTCATTGAGCTGGTGCTCGATGAATTCCTATGACAAATACCTCTCCCGGAACTACTCCTCAAACAAATCCCATGACACTTCTTTGACGACCATGTTTAGCTGTGGCAGGAGTGTCTTTCACCATAGATGAGCACTCCCCTTCAGTCGAAATACCTCCATGCAGAATTTCATGTTGGAGGTGTAGTCACAAATTACGAAGCACATCGCCATGCTCTCCAACCATGCCTTGACTGTTGCTTCTTCTATGGCACCTAAGAACTCATGAAACTTGACCTTATCGAGTTGTCTGTGAATGTTACAAGTACCAGCTGGGGTGCATTGTGGAGCATCAGGGGATTCAAGCACCCTAGCCTCAACTCTATCTAGATGATTAATCAAGGCCTATGAAATACTTTGAAAGGACCTCATCAACCCAACCACATCCCCGACAACAATTTTCTCCTGTCAAATAACTTGTTCCTCTACTTGGGGGTTAGACCCCTCTGGCGTTGATTCTAGTGGAGGCGTCATACCTCCTCCCCTGGCACCACGTTGTCTTCCTCCACAACATCCTCTAACCATGTTTACTTGTAGGGACATAATTCTATTTAATTAGTGATAAATTATTAATCAAGTGTTTAGTACAATGGAAGGTGTAATGATACCAATTCATGGGGTTGAATCCACTCTAATACCATATGTAATGGCCCCTCCATTACGACTAGGAAAAGATAATGATACATAATAAAAAAGCATCATAAATGGCGGTGCAAGATCAACTCATCACGATCAACTGGAATCATCAATAATTTTAATCGCTAAACTCATCACATAAAGATAACATAAGATAACATAAGGATAACATAAGGATAGCATAAAGATAACATAAAGATGACATAAAGATACTACCCTCCCAACCTACCCTGCAAGGTTAGGACCTCCAAGACACATAAGAAACGCTCAAGCCCAGGATTCATCCAATTGATTTTGACCACTTAAGGTCTCAGGGATGTCGATTGTTTTGAGGAACAACGAGGTGTCTAAATTCCACTAACACAATCAAAGCCGCAATCAACTAGATCAAATCCACCAACCTAAACATCAATTAGTCAAGCGTAAGGGTCAACATCAATTTATCATCATACATCACATCTAATTCATGGTGTGCAAGTATTATAACTAACCACATAACCCATCATACATCACATTAAATCCAAGGGACAAGAGAAATCATTAGTTATATTCATGGCACAAAGATTCCAATCACATAAGTGCAATCATATGTCACATCGATTAAGGCGCAAGAGTAATCATCAATTTTATTCATTGCATGAGGAAATCTAATCACATAAATTCAATCATTCATCACATTAAATTTTCACTTCGCGCAATAAGTCTAATATCTAAAACAATCATTAATTACATTAAATTTTTGTTTCGTGCAAGAAGTCTAATATCTAAAACAATCATTCAATGCATTAAATTTTCATTTCGTGCAAGAAGTATAATGTCTAAAACAAACATTCATGACATTATATTTTCATTGCGTGCAAGAAGTCTAATATTGAAAACAATCATTCATCACTAGTATTATGGCTATTTCATGATTCTGGGTTGTAAGTAATTCTACCAAGGTTATATTAGATTCAAATCCATAGCGACATCAAGTCTCAACTACTTCAAGGTATTGAACCATTCACTACTTTGTAGCACAACAAATATACATTTTTAAGGACTTAACTTAATTAAGTAATAGTGTAAGGTTTCAAGGCTAGATATCACATCCATACACAAGGGACCACACCATCTCACTAGACCTTAACACTAGAAGACAAGGCTTCTTTAAAATTTCATTTAAGGAAATAATTAAAGCATCATCGCACTTGAGCAAAAATGGAGATAACTTCCATACTAACTTACATAAACATGTGCACAAGGATTTCAATGTTAGCTTAATTTCTAGTACGAAACAAGGATTCCTTCAAGTTGAGAAATGTAAGAATTCCAGTATGTCCTACAAAAGCTAAAATAAACTACTAGAATATTATAAGGGAAATTTAGTCAAGTTTTGGGTGCCTTCGTTTAATAGTGAAATTTTGGGTGGATTAACAATTCCATGGTACATGACTTTAGAGTGTCATCTCTGCCAGCATGGCATTAACAAAAGCAAAAATTCACAATGCAAGCTTAGACACCAAATCTGTGTTGTCATTAAATATCATGAATATCCTGTCAGCAATTAAGAAATGGTCCTGGATCAACCGAACCACTAAGAGAGAACAACAATCGAAAACCAATAGTGGGTAATTTCTCATCAAAGCGCAGATATAAAAGAGAAACTTCTGGTAAAAATTGAGCAAAAACGCAGAGGGTTAAAGAAGGTTTCCATGTTGGTTGTAAATAAATAAAAAATGCAGAGACATTAATCAAACTCAGAGAAAACTCCAAAGGATAAAAGCTGGGAGAAATGCTTGGGGAAAAATGCAGAGAAAAAAACCAATTAAAATCGCAGAGATAAATGAGGGAAATAAAACTCCAGGAGGGAGATATAATTTGGGAGAAAATTTAATGCCATACACAGAGATAATCAGGGATTAAAAACACCAGGAGGGAGCTCTAATTTGGGCGAATATTTAATGCCATACACAGAGATAATTTGGGGATTAAAATTCCAGGAGGGAACTCTATGAATTTTGCAGAGGGTAGTGATGTAAATGCATTGGGAAAGGGAAGAAATGCGCATAGCCTTTGCTTCAGAAAAAGCAGAGAAGAAATGACACCAAAATCATCGAGCACAAATGGATAAAGGAAAACCACATAGATTGGGGGGTTGAAGTGATGGGTAAGGGTAGAAAATGGTGACACACTCCACTTGAGTTACAATAGTTACTGAAAATAAAAAGATGAGCTTACCCCCTTGCTGGGATTTACATCGTAAATAAAATCCCCACAACACAACTAGAAAGTTTTTTAAAACAAACATCAACCCATTGTTATCCTCTTCTAGAGCTCATAGAGACAACGAAAAAAGACACAGAGAATAGAGAATTCAAAGCAATTTGAAAAAAATGTAGACGCTTAAAAACTAGCCAAATGTAGAGGTGAATTGAAGTTTACTCTGTAAGAAGGAAAAACGCAGAGGATAAAAACCATCAAATACGTAAAAGATGCATGCCTAACACATAGGTCCTTAATGGAAACACTGAGGTTATAAAACCCATCAAAATTCATGGAGGAAGAAAATGTAAAGGGAATGCAGAGGGGAAAAATGAGCTCGTCGAGCAATATGATAATAGCTGGGTTGAGCATTCCAGACAAAACATGGAAGTGAAATTCTCAGAGATGTTAAAAAAAAACGTAGAGAATATCGAAGGTAAATGAATGCTAGGGGGCTCGTAAGGCTGGGAGAAATGTAAACATCAAACGTAAAGGGTTTTCTAGGAGAAACATAGTGCAGAAGCACCAAGGGCATGACTATGTTTTGCAGAAAAAGGGGCAGAGTTTTCATAGTAAAAAAAAATCGCAAGCAACAAGAGTCTCATACAAACTAAGCCTCAACAAATAATAGGAAAAACAAAACTGAGATCCCTTCCACTGTTGTATACATCAATTTATAATTCAATTAGAAACTAAATATATTAAGATTACAATATACAATCGTTATATCATCAAGAACCCATGTGTTTTATAAACATTCAGACCCAGACTCCATTAATTTCAATATGCAAATCTAGAAGAGTACATTGATTTTTGCAACACATAAATAATTAAATATACAGTACCATGACCGGAAAATAATGGTAATGGAGTTGCACATCTATTGAAAACAAACATATTTCCTTTCCAATCTTGCACCTTGTGAATCCTCTTTCTCCTAATTTCTACCTCCCAGCCAAAGACACGGGAATGTTCTTCCCCCTGAGCCCCCCAAGATACAAAGGGGAAACACACACACAACCAAAATCCTCTAGCTCCCATCTCACCTCGCAAGGTGGAGCCACCACTCTCTCTCGAGATGGGTACCTAACTCTCATAAGGAAAACCAGTCATAATTTCCTCACCATAACCTTACCCATAATCCCCGTGATCCATTCCTCCTCTTAGTCGTTTGTTTTATAGAATTTCCTTAGTGACAACTTGCCATTTGCACATTTAATTCTATTTTTTTTTTAATTTAATTAGGAATTATCCCCTCCATACACTTATCATCCATTCCATTAGTTGCACAAGTAAACCACAATTTAATTTAATTAAAATTCAATTTCCATCAACGATCCTAAAAGCGCTCCTAAAATCACTCATTATTGTCCCTTTATTCCCTTTATTTCCCGTTTATAACTGACGGCTTTCTAAAATGGAGTTGAGTTAAAATAAGAATGTTTTCTAGTTAGACTAGAATTTAGATACCTTTCTATGCTTACACCTTCGTGTATGCTTTATTCCTTTCTTATTTTAATTTCTAATTTTGGTATTTACTTGCACAATTTGTATTAAATCACTCTTTAGATTTGTTTTATTTTTATTAATTTCTAAAATTGATTTTACTTCAGCCCTCATTATTTACTTTATAAAATTAGCTTTTAGTCTTCTCACTAATCTTAGACTTAGGCTTAATTGTACATTTTTATTTGCGCGAACTTAGACCGTTAGGGATTATGCTTAATAAATTCATTCTTTAGTTAATTAATTAATCAATTAATTAATTCAGCAGGTACTCAAGATTTTATAAGGTTTAACATTCGCTCAAATTTTTCTATGCCACCTAGATGATTTGACTCATTTTTTTAAATTCCGTGATGTTCCCTTGAGGACGCACTCAGTGCTCAAAGGGTTCCACTTGCCTTTGATTCAATCCTTTTTTATTTCGTGATGTTCCCTTCAAGTCGCACTCTGTGCTCCAAGGGTACCACTCACCTTTGACTGGTTTTGGTAGTTTTCCAACCCATCGACTAAGAACTCCATTCGGGCAACCTTGTGAGAGACTAAGGGCCACTAAGGAATAAGGATCCTTCCTTATTGTGCGCCCCTTAGAATCTTCGTGAGAGATTGTCTTAGTCTTCCCTCACGACATCATGGCTCTCTCGAACTAGGTAATCATTAACCTACATTAGAGCCATGACGATAATTCTAGTAGGCTATGACAGGGTTGCTTCCATACCTCTCCCTAAACATCTGGTTGTTGTGCATGGCCCATTTACTCCTTATGTGAATCTGATTAGCAATCAATCGTCAGCCTTCATCCATCAACAAATATTTTCAATGATCCATAAACAAAACCATAATATACTCAATCATTTGTCACATATGCATAAATAAAATACTCAAACCAATAAAATCCACTCCTTGATTCGATCCAAAGTCCAAGGAGGTCTATTGATGACATCAACATCCTCAATCTATCAAGTGTTCTACACACTCAAGGAAACTCGTCAATAACATCAATCAATACATAGATATTAAATAACATAACATCATAATCCATCGACATCATCATAATAATCCACAAGCGAAAAAAACAACATATACTAAAATTGGATCATTTGCACGCAAGTGTCCTCAAAGAATAAGTCAATAACATGTTCTTGCAAGAAAGAAGAGTCTCATACAAATTAAGCCTCAACAAATAATAGGAAAAAAAAAACTGAGATCGCTCCTAGTGATCTATACATCAATTTATACTTTAGTAAGAAACTGCAAATATTAAGATTACAATATACAATCATTATATCACCAAGAATTCATGTGTTTTATAAACATTCAGACCCAGAATTCACTAATGTCAATATTCGAATCTAGAACAATACATTAATTTTTGCAACACATAAATAATTAAATATACAATATCATGACCGAAAAATAGTGGTAATGGAGTTGTGTGTGAGTCCAACAGCCAACGCATATCCTTTCCAAGCTTGCACCTTGTCAATCCGCCTTCTCCTACTTTCTAATCAGTGAGAATTTATGGGTATCTCCTAGCCAACGATATGAGTACTCTTCTTCCCCCTGAGCCCCTCGAGCTGTAAAGGGACCACGCACACACAACTAGAATCATCTAGCTCCAAGCTCACCTCGCAAGGTAGAGCCACCACTTTCTTTCTCGAGTTAGGTATCCCAACTCTCACAAGTAAAATCAGTTAGAATTTTTGCAGCATAACCTTACTCATAACCCCTATGATCCATTCCTCCTCTTAGTTTTTTGTTTGATAGAATTTCCTTAGTGACAACTTGCCATTTGCACATTTAATTCCTTTTTTTTTTTAATTTAATTAGGAATTATCCCCCCCATATAGGTGTCATCCATTCCCTTAGTTGCACATGTAAATCCACAATTTAATTTAAGTAAAATTCAATTTCCCTCACCCATCCTAAAAGTTCTCCTAAAATCACTCATAGTTGTCCCTTTATTCTCTTTATCTCCCATTTATGACTGGCGTCTTTCTAAAATAGAGTTGAGTTAAAATAGGAATGTTCTCTAGTTAGACTCGACTTTAGATACCTTTCTATGCTTACACCTTCTTGTACGTTATATTCCTTTCTTGTTTTAATTTCTAATTTTGGTATTTACTCCCACAATGTGTATTAAATCACTCTTTAGATTTGTTGACTATGGTTGAACATGGTTAACCATATTTGACTGTGATTAACAATGATTGACTATGGTTGAACATGTTTAACCACAGTTTAATATGGTTGTCCATGTTTGACTATTGTTAACAATGGCTAGATATGTTAGACCTTGTTTAACCATGGTTGACTATGGTAGACCATATTTAACCATGGTTGTTTATGTTTGATAATGGTTGACTATGGTTCACCATGTTTGTCTATGGTTAATGATTGTTTGACCATGGTTTATTATGTTTGACCATTGTCAACCATGGTTGACCTTTTTTACTATAGTTGACTATGATTGATCATGTTTGACTATGGTTTCGTACACTTGACTATGGTTGAATTTATACATTCTTCATGGTTATGTTGCATTTCAAAGTTCATGAAGGGTTGACCATGAATTCATGAAGGGTTGAGTATGGTTAATTATGGTTGTCCATGTTCTACTATGGTTAGCCATATTTGACTATGGTTAATTATGGATGATCATGTTAACTTTGATTAAATGTAGCTGACTTTGGTTAAGTATCATTGACATTGTATTTAAATATTTCTTTAACATGTAAGAAGAAAGAAGAAATTATCAATGATGAAATTGCACACTACCCAACTTTTCCATGTTCTACTAGTTATCTTGCAAACACCTATCTATCCTTGGCCTACATGAAGATGGCATATGAAATGGACGCGAAGAGAGAAAGTTCAACCACTTCATCTACTTATTTGCATTTCCATAAAATGGACGCCAACACACCATATGAAATGGACCTTATCATCATCTGAGTACAACAGTCTGCATCCCGAATAGGATGTCTCCAACTTCCTTAATTGTTGACGAACATGAAACATAGATCAACCATACACCACAATGAATCAATCAATTGGTGGCATAGTTAACAATCAATAGTTAATATAATTTACAAATTTATTACTACATTTTTAATCTTATAAATTTGTAAATTATATATTATTACTATATTTTTAATTTTATAAATTGTTATTATTTAGTTAACATTATATATTATTAATATATTTAATTGACATTATATATTATTAATGTCTTTTTAATTTTGTATTAATAAAAGGTACAATATATGCTGATGAGTGTGAAAACATTAACAAAGATGACAGGTGCTCATAGACGAGATAGATGGAATGAATGTTAACAGCACAATGAATCCATTTTCACACGCAATGTTAACACCACAAATAGCATGCGCTATCTACAGGGTGTTGCAGCACCATCTATTTCTCCAATTTTGGTGCGTAATTATAAGGAGTCTCTAATCCCAGAATTAGACAAATGAATCCATTTTCCCATGGACTGTTTACCCCACAAATAACATGCACTATCCAGAGGGTGTTGCAACGCCATATATTTCTCCAATTTTTGGGTTGCCCTATGTAATCATAAGTGGTATCTAATTCATGCAATAAAAGTGAGTTGTGAAGGTTGGAGAACAAATGTTGAATTGAATATCATCCAATATCTTCTTTTCTCACTCTTCTCATTGTTTGCGACATTTTTCCCCACAATATCTACTCTGCTCACTCTTCTCATTTCATCCTCATATGAATCGATTTCCAAAGCCTATAGTGACATGAAAGTGTGGGGATGTGCAACATAAATAATAGCGGCACCATGAGTATACTTTCGAAAAATATCACTCTTTGTGCATTTGATAAAGTATTCTAAATTTAATATATTCTTCTGGCTTTTTCTCTACACGTCAAACTCACATGGAATGGAACCAACTATCCTAAATCCAGTTTCCAAATGGCCATTAATGTTGAATACAAAGAGAATGAGTGGGGTAGAGAGAGAGAGGAGGAAGGAGACCAGAATCAAGGGAAGGAGGGGAAAAGAGAGAGGGAGTGGGGAGACAACAAGAGAGAGAGAGAGAGAGAGTGGGGGAAAAGGGGGAGAGAGAAGGGGGGATAGAGAGATATTTCATGATAATAGGAATGTCTACATGTTCTTGTTCTTGTTCCTAATAACGTATGCATTCTTTAGGAACGTGTTTATGTTCCTAAAGCATGCACATTATTTTTATTTCAATTATTTTTAGGAGTGCACATTCGTTCTTGTACACATGTTTCTCAGGAATGCGTGTGAATTCTTGAGAATGCACACACGTTCATGGGAAGTTTCTTATGTGGCTTGTTTAGTGGAGGTTTAGGGTTTGACAAACCCATCACATCATGAATGCGTGTGTGTTCCTAGAAATGAGCATGTGTTCCCAATAGTGTGTGTTCCTACTCAGCCTGTTTCCAGTTTATCATCCACCAACTTTGTGGACTCACCCAAAAATTTTAGTTAATTAAAAATAGGGTTGCGTTGTAGCTACAACAACCACATACATAAAAATTCAAAAAATCTACCGAACTGATCTATTTTCTATACATATAATATTGTCCTCTAATAGAGATTCCAATCCAATAGGAAATTTCACAAGTGACTTGCTTAACATATTGTCCAAAGAAACTTACAATTTTAAATAACATTTCTGGTATTAAGGTTGGAAATTACCATGTGCTTCTTGCCTCCCATCAGAGTGAGTAAATGAGAGTTGTACCCCACACCATTATTTGGTTATGCGATTTGTAGGGTGCTTGGCACCCTATTTTTTTTAAAGGAATCTAGATGGATTTCCCTTGCCAACTTTACCTAAATGTATGCTTCAACATTAAGCCCCCTCTTAATATGAATAAATTGAATTTGACTGAATTCTTGAGCAAGCTTCTTGGTACTTCTTATTATTGAGCTAAATTTGTTGTTGGATGGGATTCCCAAATCATTGACTACTCATTTGACCATTGGCAAGTACCCTAGCACTATAAAAAAAATTATTCCTGCCTCCTTGGCAATGACAAGACCACACCATAGAGAGTAGAATTAAATCATGTTGTTGGAAATATTTCCAAGTCCCGAGGCATATTTTACTATTTGAATTCCTTCGGGATCATGTATTATCACCCTCATGCCTACCACCTCTTAAAATAAATTTGAAGGACATGGGGGTGGGATTTGATCCACTTGTGTGTGCATAGGTCACGAGATCATTGAATATAATCTTGTCCACTGTTAAACAACTCCTCGCTTCTCACCAATGGATCCAACCCCTTTGAACATCATTTTAATATTACTTATCATTATTATTAACAATAATGTTTCAATTGATGATTGTTTTTTTTTTAATAATATTATATTATAATATAATCATAATAGAAACAATATTATTTTATTATTATGGTTTACTATATAGTATAGTATTATTATGTTCTAAAAAGATATAATAAAAAAAATAACACACTCAAATATCTTATTATATTTTAATAAGAATATAATAATAGTAATAATAATATAGTGAACTATATGTTTGATTGTATATGATTCTTTATAATACACCATAGATATTTTTTTAATAATATAATATTTTTATATAATTATTTCAATGCATAGGCTATATTAATATTACTTATGATAAGAAATATTATTAAAATGAAAATGTTGATATTATTATGGTTAATCATGGTTGAGTATGTTTAATCATGTTTGAAATTGCTTCACCATGGTTGACATAATGACTTTTGTTGACTATATTTGACTATAGTTTAATTAGGTTGATTATGGTTGACTTTAGTTACCCATGGTAGAATATAGTTGACCATGTTTGATGTTGTTTGTCTATGCTTGACCATGTTTGAGTATGGTTGGATATGGTTGAACATGAGTAATCATGTTTCAATATGATTAACCATGGTTGATTATGGTTGACAATTGTTGACCATGATTTACTATGGTTGGACATTTTTTAACGGCTCCTCCGGCTCCTCTGTTACTACTAGGAAAAGCGAAGCACAATGTTTTTTTTTTTTTTTAGCATTAGCAAAATAACGTCAACACATAATTCAACAACTCATATCAACCAACATCCTAATTAAATGAATTATAAGGGACTCATCATCAAAATAAAAAAACGTCGCCACCAATGCATCAACATAATTCGTAACGACACATAATCAAGACATCATCACATTTATATAATGACACATAATCAACAAGCATCATAAATGGTGAGGCAAGATCAACTCATCACGATCAAATGGAATCATCAATACTTTTAATCGTTCAACTCATCACATAAAGATAACATAAGGATAACATAAAGATAAAATAAAGATGACATACAGATATTACCCGCCCAGCTTACCCTGCTAGGTTAGGACCTCCAAGACACATAAGCAACGCTCAAGCCAAGGATTCATCTGATTGATTTTGACCTTAAGGTCTTAGGGCTGGTGATTGTTTTAAGGAACAAGGAGGTGTCTAAATCCCACTAACACAATCAAAGCCACGATCAACTCAATAAAATCCATCAACCTAAACATCAATTAGTCAAGCGTAAGGGTCAACATCAACTTATCATCATACAACACATCTAATTTATAGCGCGAATGTATTCTAACCAACCACATAACCCATCATACATCACATTAAATCCAAGGTGCAAGAGAAATCATCATTTATACTCATGACGCAAAGAGTCCAAACACATAAGTGCAATCATCTATTACATTGATTAAGGTGCAACAATAATCATCAATTTTATTCATTGCGCGAGGAAATCTATTCAAATAAATGCAATCATTCATCACATTAAATTTTCACTTCGCACAAGAAGTCTAATATATAAAACAATCATTCATTACATTAAATGTTCATTTCATGCAAGAAGTCTAATATCTAAAACAATCATTTATTACGTTAGATTATCATTTTGCACAAGAAATGTAATATCTAAAACAATCATTCATTACATTATATTTTCATTGCACGCAAGAAGTCTAATATCTAAAACAATCATTCATCACTAGTATTATGGTTATTTCATGATTCTGAGATGTAAGTAATTCTACCAAGGTTACATTAGATGCAAATCTAGAGCGGTATGAGGTCTCATCTACTTCAAGCTACTAAATCATTCACTGCTTTGTAGCACAACCAAAATACATTTTTAAGGACTTAACTTAATTAAGTAATACTGTAAGGTTTCAAGGCTAGATCTCGCATCCATACACAAGGTACCACACCATCTCACTAGACCTTAACACTAGAAGATAACGTTTCTTTAAAATTTCCTTTAAGGAAATAATTAAAGCATCATCGTACTTGAGAAAAAATGCAGATAACTTCCATACTAACTTACATAAACATGTGCACAAATATTTCGAGTATGAAACAAGGAGTACTTCAAGTTGAGAAATGTAAGTATTCCAAGATGTCCTACAAAAGATAAGAGAAGATACCAGAATATTATAAGGGAAATTTGGTCAAGTTCAGGGTGCCTTTCTTTAATAGTGAAGTTTTGGGTGGATTAACAAGTCGAGGGTAGACGACTTTAGAATGTTGACTCTGTTAGCATTAAATTAACAAAAGAAAAAATTCACAACGTAAGCTCAGACACTGAATCTGCGTTGCCATTAAATATCATGAATATGTTGTCAACAATTAAGAAAGGGTCCTCGATCAACTGAACCACCGAGAGCCAACCCTAATCGAAAACCAAGAGTGGGTAATTTCCGGTCAAAGCAAGGAGATAAAAGAGAAATTTTTGGGCAAAAGTGAGCAAAAATGCAGAGGGTTAAAGAAGGTTTCCATGCTAAGTGTAGATAAAAAAGAATCCAGAGACACTAATCGAACTCAGAGAAAACTCCAGATGATGGAAGCTACATGAAACCCTTGTGGAAAAACGTAGAGAAAAAAACCAAGTAAAATTGCAGAGATAAACCGAGGAAATAAAATTCCAAGAGGGAGCTCTAATTTGGAAGAAAATTTAATTCCATACATAGAGATACTTAGGGATTAAAAACGCCCGGAGGGATCTCTAATTTGGGAAAAAATATAATGCCATACACAGAGATAATTTGGGGATTAAAATTCTAGGAGGGACCTCTATGAATTATGTATAGGTTAGTGATGTAAATGCGTTGGGAAAGGGAATGAAGGCGCAAAGCCTTTGCTTCAGAAAACACATAGAAGAAATAACACCAAAATCGTCGGGCACAAGTGCATAGATGAAAAACTACATAGCTTGGGGGGTTGAAGTTTTGGGTAACGGTAGCAAACGCTGAGACACTCCACTCGAGTTACAACAGTTAGTGAAAATAAAAAGACAAGCTCAAACCCGTGTTGGGATTTACTACGTAAAGAAAATCCCCACAACACAACTATACAAGTGTTTAAAAAAAACATCAACTCATTTTTATCCTCTTCTATATCTTGTAGAGACAAGGAACAAAAACATAAAGGATAGAGAATTCGGTGCGATTTGAGAAAAACGCAGATGCTTAAAAACTGGCCAAACAAAGAGGTGGAATGAAGTTCGTTGGGTAAGATGGAAAATCATAGAGGTTAAAACCCATCAAATACGCAAAAGATGCATGCCTAATGTAGAGTTCCTTCAAGGAAACGTCGAGGTTATAAAACCCATCCAAATTCATGGAGGAACAAAATGTAAATGGAATGCAGAGGAGAAAAGCGAGTTCGTCAAGAAAGGAGACAATAATTGGGTTGACCATTCCAAACAAAACGCAGAAGTGAAATTCTCATATATGTTAAAGATAAATGCAAAGAAGATCAAAGTTAAATGAACTCCAGGGTTCTCGTAAGGCTGGGAAAAATGTAAACATCAAACAAAAATGGTTTTCTACGAGAAACGTAGGACAAAAGCACTAGAGGCATGGCTATGTTTTTCAGAAAAAGGGGTGAAGGTTTCATAGTATAAAAAAATCATAAGAAATAAGAGTCTCATATGAACTAAGCCTCAACAGATAATAGGAAAATCAAAACTAAGATCACTCCCAGTGATCTATACATCAATTTATACTTCAATAATAAACTATAGATATTAAGATTACAATATACAATCATTATATCACCAAGAACACATGTGTTTTATAAACATTCAGAACCAGACTCCATTAATGTCAATATTCAAATCTAGAAGAGTAGATTGATTTTTTGAACACATAAATAACTAAATATGCAGTACCATGACCAGAAAATAATGGTAATGGAGTTACACGTCTATTGACAACTAGCATGTTTCCTTTCCAGTATTGCACCTCGTTAATCCTCCTCCTAATTTCTACCACCCAGCCAAAGATAGGGGTAATCTTCTTCCCCCTAAGCCCCCCAAGCTACAAAGGGGAAACACACACACAACCAAAATCCTCTAGCTCTTAGCTCACCTCGCAAGGTAGAGCCACGACTCTCTCTCTCTAGATGGGTATCCTAACTCTCATAAGTAAAACCAGTCATAATTTCTGCACCATAACCTTACTCATAACCCCTGTGATCCATTCCTCCTCTTAGTCGTTTGTTTTATAGAATTTTCTTAGTGACAACTTGTCATTTTCACATTTAATTCATTTTTTATTTTAATTTAATTAAGAATTATCCCCCCCATACACTTGTCATATGTTCCCTTAGTTGCACAAGTAAACCACAATTTAATTTAATTAAAAGTCAATTTCCCTCATCGATCCTAAAAGTTCTCCTAAAATCACTCCTTCTTGTCCCTTTGTTCTCTTTATTTCCCATGTATGACTGACGCCTTTCTAAAATGGAGTTGAGTTAAAATAGGAATATTCTCTAGTTAGACTAGACTTTAGATACCTTTCTATGCTTACACCTTCTTATATTTTTTATTCCTTTCTTATTTTAATTTCTAATTTTGGTATTTACTTGCACAATGTGTATTAAATCACTCTTTAGATTTGTTTTATTTTTATTGATTTATGAAATTGATCTTACTTCACCTCTCATTATTTACTTTACAAAATTAGCTTTTTTTCTTCTCACTAATTTTAGACTTAGGGTTAGTTACATGTTTATTTGCGCAAGATTAGACCCTTAGGGATTATGATTTGGATTTATGTACGAACACAATGAAATACATAAATACACATAAACGCAGAGATGCAGTGGAAATAAGACTTCATTTCATTAATGACAAATGACTGAAAAATGCTTACAGATAGAATGTAAATAAACTAGCTAGGGCGTTGGTAGCTTATCTCTGAGAAGAGATGTGGCAACTACTGGCCTCTGAACTCTATGTTACAATGAGGCTCGAAATCCTATATATTATTTAGAAACAATGGAAAACCCTAAACATCCAAAAACCTAACCCTAGGAGATGAAACGCTAGAATATGGGCCCCGTTGGGATAAATTGGTACATCAATTTCCCAGGGTCATAACTTTGGCATACTATCTCCTTTTGATGCACATAATACATCATTAGAAATATCTATCTGAGGACTACACTGCTAATAGGGAATATTGAGTCTAGAAAAGACTCATATTCGTCGGAGCATTCATGCCCAAAAAACATCGTTTAGGGCCTCAAAACAGCTCCGGATGTTCAGGACCCGAAGAACTGCTGAAAATAGTAAATTGTGCTACAATTAAGGAAACCAAAAAAATGAAAGAAACAATGGTGTGGGTCCAAGTGGAATAGGCGGGTGGCCACCTATATCGACCTAGATCAAATTATGCTTAATAAATTCATTATTTAGTTAATTAATTAATGCATTAATTAATTCAGTAGATGCTCAAGATTTTATAAGGTTTAACACTCAGTCAAAGTTTTCTATGCCACCTAGATTCTTTGACTCATTCTTTTTAATTCCATGACGTTCCCTTGAGGATGCACTCAGTGATCCAAGGGTTCCACTTGCCTTTGATTCAAATTTTTTTTATTTGGCAATGTTCCCTTCAAGACGCACTCTGTGCTCCAACAGTACCACTCACCTTTGACTAGTTTTGGGAGTTTTCCAACCCCTTAACTAAGAAATCCATCCGGGAAACCTTGTGAGAGATTAAGGGCCACTAAGGAATAAGGATCCTGCCTTATTGCGTGCCCCTTAGAATCTTTGTAAGCGATTGTCTCAGTGTGCTCTCACGACATTTGTGGCTCTCTCGAACAAGGTAATCGTTAACCTACAATTCGAGCCATGACGCCAATGCTAGTAGGTTGTGACAGGGTTTCTACCACACCTCTCCCTGAACATCTAGTTATTGTGCATGGCCCCTTTACTCCTTATGCGAATCTGATTAGCAAACAATTGTCAGCCTTCATCCATCAACGAACATTGTCAATGATCCATAAAAAACACCATAACATACTCAATCATTTGTCACATATGCATAAATAAAATACTCAAACCAATAAAATCCACTCCCTAACTCGATCCAAAGTCCAAGGAGGTCCATTGATGCCATCAACATCCTCAATCTGTCAAGTGTCCTGCACACTCAGGGAAACTCGGCAATATCATCTGTCAATACATAGATCTCAAATAACATAACATCATAATCCATCACATCATCATAAGAATCCACAAGAGAAACAAACAACATATACTAAAATTGGATCACTTGCATGCAAGTGTTGTCAAAGAATAAGTCAATAATATGTGCTCGCAAGCAACAAGAGTCTCATACAAACTAAGCCTCAACAAATAATAAGAAAAACAAAACTAATATCGCTCCTAGTGATCTATACATCAATTTATACTTCAATAAGAAACTGCAGATATTATGATTACAATATACAATCATTATATCACCAAGAATGCATGCGTTTTATAAACATTCAGACCCAGACTTCACTAATGTCAATATTCAAATCTAGAAGAGTACATTAATTTTTGCAACACATAAATAATTAAATATACAATATCGTGACCGAAAAATAGTGGTAATGGAGTTGTGCGTCAGTACAATAACCAACGCGTGTCCTTTCCAAGCTTCCACCTCGTCAATCCGCCTTTTCCTACTTGCTAATCAATGAGAATTCATCAGTATCTCCCAGCCAACGATAGGGGTACTCTTCTTCCGCCCGATCCCCCTGAGCTGCATAGGGACCATGCACACACAACTAGAATCCTCTAGCTTTCAGCTCACCTCGCAAGGTGGAACCACCACTCTCTTTCTCGAGTTGGGTATCCCAACTCTCACAAGTAAAATCATTCAAAATTTTTGCATCATAACCTTACTCATAACCCCTATGATCCATTCCTCTTCTTAGCCGTTTCTTTTATATAATTTCCTTAGTGACAACTTGTCATTTGCACATTTAATTTGTTTTTTTTTCTTAATTTAATTATGAATTATCCCTCCCATACACGTGTCATCCATTCCCTTAGTTGCACAAGTAAATCCATGATTTAATTTAAATAAAAACCAATTTCTCTCACCCATCCTAAAATGGATCCTAAAATCACTCATAGTTGTCCCTTTATTCCCTTTATTTCCGCTTTATGAATGATGTCTTTCTAAAAAAAAGGTTGAGTTAAAATAGGAATGTTCTCTCGTTAGACTCGACTTTAGATACCTTTCTATCCTTACACATTCTTGTACGCAATATTCCTTTCTTATTCTAATTTCTGATTTTGGTATTTACTTGCACAATGTGTATTAAATCACTCTTTAGATTTGTTTTATTTTTATTGAATTCTTAAATTGATTTTATTTCACCCCTCATTATTTACTTTATAAAATTACCTTTTAGTGTTCTCACTAATATTAGACTTAGGCTTAGTTACATTTTTATTTGCACGAGCTTAGATCCTTAGGGATTATTCTTAATAAATTCATTCTTGAGTTAATTAATTAATCAATTAATTAATTCGGAAGGTGCTCAATGTTTTATAAGGTTTAACATTCGATCAAAGTTTTCTAGGCCACCTAGATTCTTTGACTCATTTTTTTAAATTTCATGGCGTTCCCTTTAGGACACACTCAGTTCTCTAAGGGTGCCACTCACCTTTGATTCAACGTTTTTTAATTTCACGACGTTCCCTTCAAGACGGATTCTGTGCTCCAAGGGTGCCACTTGTCTTTGACTAGTTTTGGTAGTTTTCCAAACCCTTGTGTCAACACTCCATTCGGGTGACCTTATGAGAGACAAAGGGCCACTAAGGAATAAGGATACTACCTTATTGCGCGGCCCTTAGAATCTTCATGAGATACTATCTCAGTCTGCTCTCACGACATTGTGGATTTCTCAAACTAGGTAATCGTTAATGTACAATTCGAGTCACGATGAAAGTGCTAGTAGTCTATGAGAGGGTTGCTCGCACACCTCTCCCTCAACATCTAGTTGTTGTGCATGACCCGTTTACTCCTTATGTGAATTTGATTAGCAGGAAATCGCCATCCTTCATCCATCAACGAACACTGTCAATGATCCATAAACAATACCATAATATATCTAATCATATGTTACATATGCATAAATAAAATACTCAAACCAATAAAATCCACTCCCTGATTTGATCCAGAGTCCAATGAGGTCTTTTGATATCATTGACATCCTCAATCTATTAAGTGTCCTGCACACTCAGGGGAAACTCGTCAATAACATCTGTCAATACGTAGATATCAAATAACATAACATCATAATCCATCAACATCATCGTAAGAATGCACAAGCGAAAAAAATAACATGTATTAAAACTGGATCACTTGCATGCAAGTGTCCTTAAAGAATAAGTCAATAACATGTGCTCGCAAGAGCGGGATGTTACACATTTTTTACCATGAGTGACCATAATTAACTATGCTTGACCATGCATGACCATGGTTTACTATGCTTGACCACGCTTGGCCATGTTTTAGTATGATTGACCATGCTTGACTATGGTTGGCTATGTTTGACCATGTTTAACAATGGTTGACTATGATTGAAGATGTTTGAGCATGGTTGAACATGCTTGTCAATGGTTGACTATGGTTCACCATGTTTGACTATTGGAAATGATGGTTTGACTTGGTTGATTCTGTTTGACTATCGTTAACCATGGTTAACCACATTTGACTTTCATTGAGTATGATCTATCGTGTTTTAACATAGTTGACTATGGTTGAAGAAGAGTGATTCTAGTTTACTATCGTTGACTATGTTTCACTATGGTCGATAATGGTTGACCTTGGTAGTGCATTTGTTATTATAATTGACTTTAGTTATCATTGTTGACTAAGCATGTTTGAATATGGTTAATTATAGTTGACCATGGTTGACTATGGTTAAGCATGTTTGAAGGCCATCCTTAACCTGATTGACTCTTCTTGATTATCAACTTTCATTTACTAAGTTTCACAATATTTGAGTTTGGTCAACTATGGATGACCTTGGTTGGCTATAATTGACATGTTTTGTTATAGTTGAGTGTGCTTTACCATGTTTGACTATGGTTGAGTTGTGGACTATTGTTGACCTTGGCTGATTATGTTTCACTTTGGCTAGCCATGTTTTGTTATAGTTGACCATGGTTGACCATTTTTTACTATGCTTGACCATGATTGACTATTTTTACTATCCTTGGCTATAATCACACATTGTTGAACATGGTTAACTATGTTTGACTATGATTGACCATATTTGACTATGGTTGGTCAATGGCCATGGTTGACTATGGTTGAACATGATTAACCATATTTGACCGTGATTAACAATGATTGACTATGGTTGAACATGTTTAACCACGGTTTAATATGGTTGTCCATGTTTGACTATTGTTAACAATGGTTAGATATGTTAGACCTTCTTTAACCATGGTTGACTATGGTAGACCATATTTACCCATGGTTGTTTATGTTTGATAATGGTTGACTAGGTTCACCATGTTTGACTATGGTTAAGGATTGTTTGACCATGGTTTATTATGTTTGACCATTGTCAATCATGGTTGACTTTTTTTTACTATAGTTGACTATGATTGATCATGTTTGACTATGGTTTAGTACAATTGACTATGGTTGAATTTCTACATTCCTCATGGTTATGTTTCATTCCAAAGTTCATGAAGGGTTGACCATGAAATCATGAATGGTTGAGTAAGGTTAATTATGGTTGTCCATGTTCTACTATGATTAGCCATATTTGACTATGATTAATTATGGATGATCATGTTAAAGTTGATTAAATGTAGCTGACTTTTGTTAAGTATCATTGACATTGTATTCAGATATTTCTTTAACATGTAAAAAGAAAGAAAAAAGTATCAATGATGAAATTGCACACTACCCAACTTTTCCATGTTCTACTAGTTAGCTTGCAAACACCTATCTATCCTTAGCCTACATGAAGATGGCATATGAAATGGACTCGAAGAGAGAAAGTTCAACCACTTCATCTACTTATTTGCATTTCCATAAAATGGACTCCAAGACACCATATGAAATGGACCTTATCATCCTGTTAATATAATTTACAAATTTATTACTATATTTTTAATCTTATAAATTTGTAAATTATATATTATTACTATATTTTTAATTTTATAAATTTGTAAATTGTTATTATTTAGTTAACATTATATATTATTAATATATTTAATTGACATTATATATTATTAATGTGTTTTTTTTAATTTTGTATTAATAAAAGGTCTGATATATGCTGATGAGTGTAAAAACATTAACAAAGATGACAGATGCCCATAGACATGCCCATAGACGTGATAGATAGAATGAATGTTAACACGCACCATCTATTTCTCCAATTTTGGGGCTCCTTGACGTAATTATAAGGAGTCTCTAATCCCAGAATTAGACAAATGAATCCATTTTCCCATGGAATGTTAACCCCACAAATAGCATGCACTATCCAGAGGGTGTTGCAGCACCATATATATCTCCAATTTTGGGGCTGCTTGATGTAATCAAAGTGAGTTGTGAAGGTTGGAGAATAAATGTTGAATTGAATATCGTCCAAGTATGGCCTTACGTTGAATGCCTCGTTGTGATGAAAATAATAATCAGCGATCTGAAACTGCATAGAATTTTCGGATTTGAAATTTCTACTCCTGCTGAGCTAGGTCTACGAGGTTTACGCGTGTCCTCTCTGAAACGATCCAGCCATGGCTCCCTTCTAACTATATTCGGTATGTCATTTCTGAACCTCTCGTCAAGGGCGGCTTCACATACACTCTCTGTATCAGCGGAATGTTTGCATAAACAATTTATCGGGGGCACGATGTCTGCATAACAAAAATTAGAAAGAGCAACATATCTGAAACTTGGTTATGTTGGTGACGGGTAACCGTAATAAATAAATGAATAAATGCTTTTTAGCACCATGTTTAACAATTCCATTTTTATCTAAATCATAATGAAGTCAATATATGAAATTCGCCTGACATGAAGTAAAAATTCGCAATAATGAAGTCAATATATGTTTAGCAGGTTCCCGATGCTGAACATACAACAAGCTACAAGATATGAAACCAAAATGGAAACGCGATATGAAACCAATATGGAAAGAAGATATGAAACCAATATGAAACCAAGAATTAAAAAAATAAAAACGCAAAATAAATACAGTTTACCGTTAGTTGCGGAGGACCAACCTGGGCTCTTGGAGCTTCCCGCAATATATTTTTGATTGATTGAGTACTCATGCTTCGAATTCTGTCGTTGTTTCTGCCTCTTGTTCGGGCGATTCACGGAGGACACGGATTCATTCTCAGCAAAATGTAAATGTTGCATGCTAGACGGATGCTGGGGAATTTGCAACTTCCTAATAATTAGGGCAAATTGAAACATTTAATATCTGAAGTTTAATGTCCAAAACAATTTAACATTAAAAAAAACAAAAATCAATGTTCAAAATGTACTTTAAAGCCTTTTCACAGTTGGCTTCTTATACTTTTAACTACCGCTAAACTAGATTTATACTGATACTAATCAAATCATTAAAATGATTGTTAATATTATTCCAAATCATGAAGTAAGGTGCTAATAAAATTATTCTTACCTGTAAAACTGGGTCAATCTCATTGAGGGTTCACAGATAATGGTAGGGGCTGAACACACTGAGGTACCAAAAAAAAATCATTATGAAAACCGTTTGGAGTATTCAAAATCAAAGGAAAACAAAATATAGTTTACCATTGGCTCGAGAGGAGCATATTGAAGTCTGAGAAGGGCTTCCCCCAACTCTTTGATTGAGACACAATTCCAGCATCAAATCTTTTTGTTGTTTTCGCTTGTTACGCGCATGAGAATTCTGAAACCAATTCAGTATATTTATAATCCCAGCAACGCGATTAGGGTTAAGTTCACCCTGTTTGGACAACTGCTCCAAAATCTCTATCTGCCTTATTGTTGGTTTCCTACTTCCATCTGTAATTTCTTCATTTCTTTCCATGGAAATTCTTGATTGTGAAGCTTCTGTAGATTGAAAAACAGATTCTTTCTGCTGTACTGAATTGCCATATTTCTATGTTCAGAAGCCTTCACTCACCGAAATGAACAGATTCGAATGGAGTGGAAATTTACGAACCTTCAGATGGCAGAGGATGAAACGAATGGCATAGTAGGTTTCAGCATCCAGTTAGAGGGAAAAAGTCCATTCCCATGCTTTTTGCACCATTCCCCGAACCATACTGAAATCATTGTTAATCAACTTAGATAATTAGAAAAAGGACAAATTGGTTCATCAAGTTTAGCCTAAACCATACTGAAACCATTTTAAACAGATTATGCTGATGTCATTATAAACAAAATATGTTGATCCGAGACATGGATTAAA
>SNQJ01S0046087.1:48953-69872 GCA_010110895.2 Picea sitchensis
TGATGGTTGAGATTAATTTTGATTTTGTTGATAATATTTTGGGAGAGAATATCCAAATTTAGGGTTTGGTGAGATAGCTTAGGATTTTGTCAGGTTGAGAGCTATCTTAGCAAGTGTGCACAGTGGAGAAGTGTGTGTTTTTTAATAGTTTTGTACGACCATGAAGGAACAAAACATCATTGTCATATTTTCGTCCTTCGATCATTGAATAAAGATTGATAGTTGTGAATTTGTATCCCGTTGTGAAATATGTGTGTAATGGTTTGAATAAGTGTAGGTGAACATGATCTCATAGATCCAGCGGGGTATTAGAGCCCAAGAATAAATAATAAATGAAATTAAAAATCATTTAAGTTGACTGCCAATATTAGACCTAGGAGGAGTTCACCAGATCGACGATTCTCGTTGATAGTTTATGAGATCCGAAAGCATCTCAGAGTGTGTTTCAGAACATTCTTATCAGAGTCCCAGCTCGAGTATTATCTATACGTAACCATTACAAGAGTGAAATATAACCATTCATTGGGACAGTCCAATGAGATAGATCCATCATTCATTGGATTTGGATTTGAAAGCCCTATTTCCCATTTGGATTGGGGTAGGGTATTCCCACAGTGAATTAAAGTCATCCATAAAAAAGGAAGATCGATGGAAGAGGTTCGAGACCAAAGAAATTCCAAGGAGTGATCCACACCATCCATTGGATCGACTTGTCGAGAAAGATCCACTGTTCACCAATTCCACTCATTGGAAGTTTGTTACTCATTGACTCAGACACAACACTCCAATGACCAATCTTAGTTGTCCATTATAGGGATCACGGAGTAATCTAGACCACCCATTGGGTAAGCCAATTTGGAGTCTTATTCTGACTTCCATTCCGCCAATAGAATTCCAAGACGAGATCTTGATCATCCTTTCATCAAAGGTTGTGAATGGAAGTTGAAATTCTCCGAAAAAGAATCCTTGATTGATCAATGGTTAACAAGGAGCTTAACCATATCTTGAATATGCAAATATGACCATCCGTCAGACCTCATAATCAATAGTCACGATTAAAAGGGCTTCAGAACAACCTATCATAGTTGTTTTAGTTCTGTTCACTATGAATATATGACTCTAACCTCATAAAGAAGATCTGATCATCCATTGAAGGAATAAATCGAGGGCTCAGAAGAATTCACTCCAGAAATGCTCTTGTCAAAAGGTTTCTTAACTCTTTATTGAACCTATGCAATGAACAAGCACAAAGAGATATATGAGGCTAGAGAATAGAGAAATTTGCCAAAGGGATCGAATTTTTATCTCTGTATTGTGGGTATTCTAGCCAAGGGCTATCATTTGTGGTATCATATCATAAGGGAGATTGTCTTCAATATCCATGTCACCTAGAAGAGGTAGGACACCATTGGGAACAATTGCAAGGTTGTAGAATCAGTTGAGGAGAGTCCAGGCTCGAATGGAAGCCATGGAAGAAGCTCAGTGATGGGAAGCTAACATAGGTCATGTCAATGCAGATGAGGACATTAGTTCCGAGGAAGGATTTTTTTTTAAGTATAAGGAATAGAGGTGGGAGCTAGACCAAAAATGGAGGTCCCAATGTATGAGGGGAACTTGAATGTCGAATAATTTCGTGAGTCGATCAATGCAATGGAAAAATACTTCAAATATGAGGAAATATATGAAGAGAATAAGCTTAAGCATGCTATGACTTAGGCTAAAAGGACATGCATCCCTATGTTGGGATGAACTGCAGACTAACAGGAAGAAGGAAGGCAACACTAAATTTAGGAATTGGGACACGATGGCGGCTAAGTTCAAGGCCATGTTCATGCCTAAATATTATTAGTTGAGCCTATTAAAAAAACTATATAACTTGAGGCATAAAACCTACATGTCAAGGCAGGGCATGCAGAGGATGATGTTGAGAAAGTTGCAATGTATATAAATGGCTTAAGGTATGATATAAAGAATGAAATCCTCCTCCCGACCCTCTCATGATTGTAGAAGATGCTTATTAGGTAGCTTTGCAAGAAGAGGAGAAGATAACCAAAAAATAGAGCTAGAAAAAAGGAGGAAGAGGACCTATAAGAGGAAACAGACAAGTCAGTCAAAGGAGAGGATCCAAAAAATCTAAAGATGAAGGGAGAAGCTCAAGATCAAATAGACAACCATCAAGAGGAGAATTTAGAGACAAAAGATTTAGTTCCAGATGTAGAGGAAGAGGAGGGAGACAAATTAGATGCTACACTTGTGGCAAGACATGGCACATGTCTTGGGACTATCCTGAAAATATATCAGAAAATTAGAGAAATGAAAATGTTGTAGATACTAGGGAGGAAGCACCTAATATAGTGGAAAAGGAAGAAACTCTTAGAGTGGGAGAGTCTGTAATGTTTAAGTGGATCTTGTTCAAGTCAAAGAAAGAGACAAGTGAGCCGACACAAAGAAAATGTGTTTTTAGGACTGTATGCAAGTTTAAGAGGAAGTGTTGTAAAATTTTCATTGACAGTTGAAGTACAAAAAAATTGGTTTCCACGAGATGGTGGAGAAGTTGGTATTGAAGAGGATGGAACATCCCACTCCATACACAGTGTCTTGGTTGCAGAAAGGACATCAACTCTTAGTGAATGAGTATTGTAAAGTGCAATTCCAAATTGGTAATTATAAGAATGAGGTATTAGGTGACATAATGCCCATGGATATCTTCCATATTATTAGGAAGGCCATGGAAGTATGATAGGAAGGTTATTCATTATGTAAGTAGAAACACTTATTTGTTAGAGGAATATGGGCATAAGCATGTGTTGTTTCCCTTGACGGACAAATCATCAAAAGAAGAACCTGGACCTAGTGTTTTGTTGATGAGTGGGAAGGAGCTTCTACAAGAAGTCAAGAATCAAGAGGAGGTACGTTTTTCTTTTGTTGGTAATCCAAAGGCAATACTCACTACTAGAAATCTATATGATTTACCTGTAGAAGTTAAAGGTATGATTGATGAATGTTCTAATATAATAGTGGATGAATTAGGAGAAGTATAAGTCACCATATTAATTTGATACATAGAGAAATTATTCCTAACAAAGAAGCATACATATTGACCCCTCAAGAGAATGAATAAACAAATAAGTAGGTACATGAGTTGTTATACAAAACTTTGTGTAACACCACAGGTTTTTAACCCCCATTTTAAATAATGTATTGTTACAATGCTAAGAGGCCTAAGTGCCCAAACAATTATTTAAAAGGACAGTATGCCGAAGAAATGTAATTTTTTTATCATCATTAATAATAAATACATCGTTGGCTTCTAGATGGACAAGGACTAGAGTTATAGGGGGCTATGATTCCACAAGAGAGGGGGCTTGAGGGGATAAATGTTTATTCCTATATTAATTACCTTTTTGCCTAAGGGAAGGGGATCGATTACATGAGATTCTTGGGGAAGGCCAAGAGGTTCTTGATTTCCCCGCGAAAATACTTAAATCCATCCCTGGCATAATTGTGGGGTTGGTCATTGGCTTTTCCTCTCCCTCACCTCTGCGTTATCCTGTTCTTTCCCATGCATGCACTCCCATGCACCCCCTGGCCCATCCATTGATCCATCCTCACCTACGTCTTGGCTTGGAAAAGCAAAAGGGAACCGAACTGTTGAATAATTAGCCACGTGTTAGGTTGTTGTAGTGGGCGTTGGTGAAATCCAACCATGACTTGGGGCCTACATGTTTGAGAGGCATTGGCCTGTGCTATGTTTTGCTCACAACTGTGAGTCTTGAGAGTTCCAGCATTGAGATTATGGACCAACTGTGATGGATGCCCTATAAAATAAAGGAGAAGGACTCACTGAGCAACTACGTGGCAAAGAAGGATGGAGGTCCATTCTCTTGGAGTGGTACATGTTGGGTAGAATAGAGTTGGGTACTTGGATTGTTGTGGGTGTTGGAAAACCTATGAGAGATTGAGAGCTGACTAGTTTGGGAGCCCAAGTAACACAATGGAACTGTCCATGTGGATTCATAGCCCTGGCTCGGGGGTGACACCATTGTTGAGATTTGGAGGAGTGGTGTCTACAGTTGGGTGGAATGTCCTTAGTCTGTAGCCAGTTGGTGTCATATTTCATAAAGATAAGTGCTCTTTGTTGTGATATTATTATATGTGTATAAATGTATTATGCTTTGTATTTTAGTTATCATTTAACTAAATCTTAGATTATGCATGCTTGTTGGATATTATTGTGCATGTCATTAAATATTGTATCTTATGTGTGATTATTAATTAAAGAAGGTATCGGTAAGAGTACGGAGTCCAAGGGTGGGCTTGAAGGTAGCATGCCCCGATCTGTGGGTGGTTGGGTATGTTACAATTTGGTATCAAAGCTTCTGGTTCAAACATCGGGCCGGTATGGGTCGGGTCTGTTGGTCTGAGTCTCTTGTTCAAGATCAAACTTTGTATGTGAAGTTGAAAAGATCAGGAGGAATGGCATTGCAAAATCTATGCAGGATATAGAACATCATAAACCCGTGGTAAGGGCTTCGAAGGATTGTGATCGTCCCCCCTTGAATTCAGGATCGATCACCACTATAGGGTCAGGAGAGATCCGGGATTTTTGGATTGAAGGATAGGCGAGCAAAGGTTGTTTGATTAAAAGGGTGAGTAGGAGAAGTTGAGAATTGAGATTTTCAGACCCCGGAGATCCTAAGTGAATCTTAGTCGTTCGATCCAGGAGGACACGCAGCAGAAATCCGCACAGTTTCAGGGAAAACGAAGATTGAGAGTTGATTTTTCCGAAACCCAAAGACCCGAAGGGATCTCAACTATTGATCTACCGAGAGACACATGTCACTAGATATAGGGCTTTGGATAAAATCCATTGGATCCAGACAAGTTTGAAGTTTGAGATTTCCGAAACCCGAAGACTAGAAGGGATCTCAACCGTTGATCTACCGAGAGCCTTGCATCTCCAGATCCAAGGATTTAGATAAAATCCAGTGGGGCCAGATAATTTTTTAAGTTTGATATTTCCGAAGTCCAGAGTCCTGAATAAATTCTAATCATCGATCCATGGGAGACACATGTCAGTAGATCGTGAACTTCAGATAAAAAAAAATTAAAAAAAAGTGGAGGTTCGATATTTTCGAAGTCTGGAGTCCCGAAGTAAAACATAGTTGTCAGATTAAGGAGGACACATGAGGAAGATCCGTGGACTCTGAGTGAAGACCCGAAGTGAATCTTAGTCATTCGATCTACGAGGACACATGGTGGTAGATTGGCCAGTACGGGAATTCAGAGTTCGAGAGAAATGGAAGTGCACTAGTAAGGAAACTCTCGAAGTCTTGAAGCCCAAAGACTCGAAGTGATGGGGCACAATGACGTCACTAGGAGGTGATGTGGACCCTGGAATTCCTGAAGTGACATGGCTTGCAGACGTCACCTGGGATGATGTGGACAAATGGGATGTGTGCCATGTGTCAGTAAGTTTTGAGCATTTGGTGTATTGAAAGGTCAGTTAGAACGCGACATGTGTCAGCCTCTTGATTGGGTCACGTGTCCACTTATAGTACTTCACCATGTGGTGACAGATTGTGTAGTCCAGAGACTGGGCACTCCAGAGGGGAAATACATGACAGGTTGCGTTGGGTCAAAAACTCCTGAAGGCTTGAAGGTCGGAGTACATATCGACCGTTGATTCCAGAAGACATGTGTCGATGCATCGTCGAATCTGGGTGACAGAACTCTAGAATAAAGTGAAGGCGAAGAGTTTGAAACTTCTGAAGCCTGAAGAACTGAAGGGATTCATATTTTTTGATGTGCGGGAGGACATGTGTTGACATATCATGAACTCTGGGTAAAAGCGTTTCGGAAGCAAGTCAATAGGAAAAGTCGAGACTTATGAAGGTCGAAGTCCCGAAGTGGAATAGAGTCATTGATTTGAGGAGAATGAGTGGTGATTGATTCTGAACTTTGAGTACAAAGTACTCTGGGGGAAAGCGGAGGTCAAAATTTGAAACTTCCAAAGTGCAGAGTTCTGAAGTGGATCTCAATCGTTGATCGTGAATGAGGACGAGGATTGTTGATCAAGTTTTGATTGAAGGTTATGAAGCTCCGAAGTCCCGAAGTTCTGGATAAGCACTTTTTCCACTAAGGACAGGGTCATTACCATGGTCACATTCATATTGAGAGTTGAGGGAAAGAAGGCTAAAGGCTGAATTGGTTTTCCTCAAGACAAAAAAGTTCAAAGGAAGGATTTAGCCGCGATTTCTAATCGTGGTCACCTGAGAAGTGTTTTGAAAGAAGCGCCTGGGTAGGATGAAATTCTATGCCAGCCATGGATAATAGGACAATGTTATGTTCGTAGAATCGGGATATGATCTCCAAGGACAAAAAAAAATAAAGATACATGTAACATGGTTTGGCAATTTTATTTATCATATTCATAATTCTAGCAAAATGGTCGCTTGCACATTTTGTAGAATTGAGGGGTTTAAACACATCAACTAAGGATGCGTATTGAGGAAATGGAAGAAGGTCAGGGAGCCTCCAGTCATGATAAGGAGGCCAAAATATAGAATACGAGAGTTGGTAATGCAGAGACAGAGGCCAATGGACACAAGGGAAAAGGAGAGCATGAAACATTAATAGAAACTATAAGAATCCTGAAGATGGAAGTGAAGAGATACAAAGAAGACAATGAGAGACTGATGAGAGAGAAAAGTCATTTAAATGCTCGAGTGTTGCAGATATTAAATCAGTTGCAGAGACAAACAAAGAAGGGATGAAACTCAAGACAAGAGGAAGGAGTCAAGTGTCATGAAACAAGAGATGCTCATGGAAGAGCTAGTTATTCCAAAAGTACTAGCAGAGCTCATGGACACCACCCACCTCCTTAATCAGGAAGAAAGTTTGATGCATCGGGTGATCCTGTAAGCAGTCCATAGGTGTCCCCTGTCAGACAACAAAGAAGGAAACAAGAGGTAGATAGTTTGCAAGGAGAGTTGAGGAAGCTCAAGCCACCTTACTTCGATGGTGAAAGAGAAAGGGAAGATGATGCCGAAGCATGGTTGCTTGGGCTTAGGAGATATTTTCAGTTGCATAACTATTCATCAAACCTGGAAGCCAAGATTTACACCTACCATTTACATAGGAAGGTTGCGATGTGGTGGGACCAATTGAAGAAAGTGGAACATGTTAATGAAAGTAGGATCACTTGGAAGCAGTTCAAGAAGTACTTCCAGAAGGAGTACATCTTAGAGCATTTCTATGACAAGAAAATGTAGGAGTTCTTTGAACTCAAGTTGGGAAGCATGACTATGGCAGAGTATGAGAAGAAGTTATTGGGATTGTTAAAATATGTCAAGTTCATTGGTGATGAGAAAGTGAAAATACAGAGATTTCTAAGTGGATTTCCATGCTTTTATAAGGAAAAGATCAAGTATGATGAACTCAAGACCTTGACCAAAGCCATCAAGAAGGATAAACACCTGTATGAGCAAGGCCAGGGAAGAGAATCCCTGCAGAAATCTTGGAAGGACAAGAAAAATGAAAAGTCTGATCAGAGGAGGAAATGATTCAAACCTCCCTTACAGAGGAATAACCCTAATAGAAATCATCAAGATCAGTATGCTAAAGGAGAGTCCAAGAAGGAAGATTCCTTGGGGAAAAGGGGAATACCACCAATCTAATGCTGGGGATGCAAGGAAGATCACTTGTACAACTATTTCCCACATAGAAAAGATAGAGTGAAGACTATGCACAACATCTAAGAGGCTACAACAGTCAAAGATATGGGAATAATCTATGGAGCTTTAGATGATCAACAAGTAGAGTACCAGTCCAATATGATTGAGGTGGAAGATAAGATCATAAATCAACCTATTACTATTTTGATTGATTCAGGAGCAATTCATTGCTACATTGATCCTAATATAGTGGATAGATTATATTTGGGGAAAAGTAAACTTGGAAAATCAAGTTTGGTTCCGTTAGACATTGGAACCAAAAGGAGAATCCATGATATGGTTAGAAGTTGTTCCATAAGTCTTAATGGCATGAATACTAGTACTAATCTAAATACCATACCATTGGGGTCTTTTGATGTTCTTATTGGGATTGATTGGTTGGAAAAGAATCATGTTGTCATAGATTGTCATAACAAGACATTTACATGTCTTGATGGAAATGGAAAACAGAGCATTGTGAAAGGAGTTCCAAGACCCATGTCTATAAGGGAGATTTCAGCCTTGCAGCTGAAAAGATGTTTTAAGAAAGGATGTCAATTGTATGCATCTCATGTTGAAGATCCAAATAATAAAAAGGGGCCAAGCCTCGAAAATTTCTCAGTGCTGCAGGAATTTGAAGATGTATTCCAAGAAATACCCAGATTGACACCAACAAGGGAGATAGATTTCTCAACTGACTTAGTGCCAGAAGTTTCCCCAGTGTCAAAAACACCTTAAATAATGAGCACACTAGAGTTAAAAGAATTACAAATGTAGTTGGAGGATTTTTTTAAGAAAGGGTACATACGTCCAAGTATTTCACCTTAAGGAGCACCAATACTTTTTTTCAAAAAGAAGGATGGAACCTTGAGGCTATGTATTGACTTTCGACAACTGAACAAGTACACTATAAAGAACAAGTATCCTCTACCCCGAATTGATGACCTCTTTAATAAGCTAAGAGGAGGAAAGATATTTTCAAAGATTGACCTGAGGGCAGGGTACCATCAGGTAAGAATCAAGGAAGGAGACATTCATAAGACAACCTTTAGGATCAGGTATGGGCATTATGAATTTGTAGTGGTGCCATTTGGACTAGCCAATTTACCATTTGTCTTCATGTGCTTAATGAATGGCATATTTAGAAATTATTTGGACAAGTTTGTCATAGTATTCCTGGATGACATAGTTATCTATTATAAGTCTTAAGAGGAGAATGAACATCACTTAAGACAGATATTATAGGTACTGAGAGAACATCAGATCTATGCCAATTTGAGTAAGTGTTCCTTTTATCAAAATCAAATCCATTACTTGGGACACACTATTTAAGAGTAGGGCATAATAGTAGATCTAGAGAAGATCGAAGCCATTAGAGGATGGCCAACACCCATAAATGTGTCAGACGTCCGATATTTTATGGGATTAGCTGGCTACTATGGAAGGTTCATAGTAGGATTCTCTATTATTTCTCATCCTATCACTTCTTTGCAAAAGAAGGGAAGTCAATTTAAATGCACACTCAAGTATGAAAATAATTTTAATTTGTTGAAGAAATTACTTACTAGTGCACCTATGTTAAAGATTGTTGACCCAAATGAAAGTTTTGTGGTATGTACAGATGCATGTTAATAAGGACTTGGGGGAGTCCTCACTCAAAATGGACATGTCATTGGATATGAGTCTAGACAGATTAAGTAACATGAGAAGAAAAATGCCACGCATGACTTGGAACTTGTTTCCATTGCTCATGCCTCGAGGATGTGGAGGCATTTTCTCATGGTGAAGAAATTCTAACTAAGGATACACCACATTGTCTTGAACTATCTTTTTGAAAAACCAACCTTGAATGCTAGGAAAACAAGATGGCTAGAATTTTTAAGTGAGTATGACTTTGATATCAAGCATATCAAGGGGAAGGAGAATAAAATCGTTGATGCAGTTAGTAGGAGAGTGCATCTCATGCTTGCTACTATTGTCAGTATGCATTAGTCAGACTTGAAGAGAAGAATTTTAGATGGTCTTGTTACAGATCAACGTTACCTACAGGTAAAGGAAGACTTACAGGAAGGAGATGTACAACAAAAAATAATTTAGTATGAGATAAAGGAAGATGGATTACTCATGCATAAAAATAGAATCTATGTTCCTAGTTCGGGAGAACTGAGAAATTTGGTACTGAAGGAAATGCATGATGTACCTTATGTTGGATATCCGAGTTACCAGAAAACAGTTACAACAGTAAGAAGCCAGTTCTTATGATTGGGAATGAAGAAGGATGTTGATGATTACATCGCTCGATGTATGGAATGTCAGAAGGTGAAGGATGAGAATAGGCACCCATTGGGTGTGTTGGAGCCGTTGCCAATCCCAAAGAAGAAATGGGAAGTGATCACCATGGATTTCATCATAGGATTACCCAGAACAGATAAGCAACATTATTCAATCATGGTGGTGGTTGACAAATTGACAAAGGCTACTCATTTTGTGCATGTGAAAACAACGCATACAGCGACTAATATTGCAGAAATTTTCATGAAGGAAATTGCTAGGTTGCATGGAATACCTAGGACAATTGTCTCTGACAAAGATACAAATTTTACCTCCAATTTATGGAGGGGATTGTTTAAAGGATTTGGCACAAATCTAAACTTTATCATGACATATCATCCCTATACAGATGGGAAAATAGAGAGAGTCAATCGAATAATTGAAGACATGCTGAGAATGTATGTGATGGATAAGCCCTCTAAGTGGGAAGATTACTTACACTTGGTTGAGTTTGCATATAATAATGGGTATCAATCTTCATTGAGGATGAGCCCATTTGAATCCTTGTATGGTAGGAAATGAAATAATCCAGTAAGCTGGGAAAACCCAATAGATAGAGTGGTACTTGGGCCAGAGTTTCTCAAGGACATGGTAGACCATGTGGTTAAGACAAAGCAGAATTTAAACGTAGCTCAGGATAGACAAAAAGTTTATGAAGACAAGAACATGACAACTAGAGAATTTAAAGTAGGGGAGAATTTACTTTTGAAAGTGATGACCAAGAAAATCTCTTTGAAATTGGGTAGTTGTACAAATCTAGTAGCCAAATTATCTCGTCCATTTGAAATATTGGACAGAATAGGGCCAGTTCCATACATGCTTGCATTGCCTACTTCCATGAATGTGCATAATGTATTTCATGTCACTTTAATAAATAAATATGTACATGATCCTAACCATGTTATTGATTTGCATCTGATTCAGGTAGAGGCGGAGGGAGACTTTAAGGTTCAACCAGTATGGGTATTGGACAAAAAGGTAAAAATGCTCCAGAATCAAGTTATAGAGTTGGTAAAAGTTCAGTGGACCTGCTATGATCCTGAAGATGCTACGTGAGCTTCTTAGGGAAGGCCAGGAGGTTCTTGATTTCCCCACAAAAATACTTAAACCCATCCATGTTCTAATTATGGTGTTGGTTGTTGGCTCGTCTACTCTATCATCTCTGCATTATCCCATTATTTCCCATGCACACACTCCCATGCACCCCTTGACCCATACATCGATCCATACTCACCTATGTATTGGCTTGGCAAAGCGAAAGGGAATCAAACTAATAAATAATTAGCCATGGGTTAATTGGTTGTAATGGGCACTGGTAAATTCCAAAGATGATTTGGGCACTACATGTCTGAGAGGCAGTGGCATGTGGCCTGTTTTTCTCACAACTGCGAGTCTTGAGAGTTCCATCATTGAGATTCTTGACCAGATGTGTTGGAGGCCTTAGAAAATAAAGGAGAAGGATTGCCTGAGGGATTGCGTGGAATAGAAGGGTGGAGGTCCATTCTCTTGGGGTGGTACAGGATGGGTAGAAGAGATATGGGTACTTGGATTGTTCTGGGTGCTAGGAAACCCGTGAGAGCTTGAAAGCTGACTGTTTTGGGAACCTAAGTAACACTATGGAACCATCCTTATGAATTCATATCCCTGGCTCGGGAGTGACACTATTGTTGATATTTGGAGCAGTGGTGTCTACAGTTGGGTGGAACATCCTTGGTCTGCAGCCAGTTGGTGTCACCTTTCGTAAACATAAGTGCTCTCTATTGTGATATTATTATCTGTGTATGAATGTATTCCACTATGTATTTTAGTTATCGTTTAACTAAATCTTAGATTATGCATGCATGTTGGATATTGTTGTGCATGTCATTAAATCTTCTATCTTATGTCTTCTTATGAATTAAAGAAGGTATCGGTAAAAGTATGAAGTCCAAGGGTTGTATTGAAGGTAGCATGCCCCAACCTGTGGGTGGTTGGGTATGTTACAGTTTGGTAAAAGAAATTTTGAGTCCATGTGTTGTATTGACAATGATCAACCCAAAGAAGGATGGTGGATGGCTCATGTGCATTGATTCTAATGCAATTAAAAAAATTACCATTAGGTAAAGGTTTCCATTATCCATAATAGGTTAACGAAGGTTCAACCTCTTTTGAATGTATTGAGAAGTTCTACGATGTTAGGATACATTGTTGTCGAGGTATAGATATGTATCTATTCTTTTTTTAGCATTGAAAGACATAATTCAATTGTTGTCGATGTGGCTATTGCTCAATTGAATTATAGGAAGATTGGCGACATTATTGTTGTATAAAATCTCCCTTGGTTGTATGTTGTTTTGCTGGTCTATTGGTGTTTTCTTGAGCTTATAAACTTACCATTGTAGAGTATGTATTTCTTAAGTGGGGAAAAGTATTTTATAAAAATTGATTTGCAAAGTGGGTACCATAAGATTAGGATAAGAGAAGGGGATGAATGAAAGACTGCTTTTAAGACTAATAGTGTAATGTATGAATGGTTGGTGATGCCTTTTGGGATCACAAATTCTCTTAAAACATTTATGAGGTTGATGAATGAGGTATTAAAATAATTTATTAGGAAGTTTGTGATTGTATATTTAGATGACATTATGATTTACACCTAGACAAAGGAGGAACATTTAAGGAATCTTAAGATGGTTTTGAGTACCCTGCAAAAGGAAGGACTATTGACAAATTTGAAAAAGTGCATCTATATGAAGAGGGAACTAATATATTTTGGTTTTGTAGTATCTGAAGGAGGATTAAACATGGATCTATAGAATATTCAAGCAATTGTGAATTGGCCAATCCCAAGAAGCACATTTGAGGTAAGAAGTTTCCATGGACCTACAAGTCTTTACAAAAAATTCATTAGAGGCTTTAGTTAGATATGTGCACCTATTGTAGAAACTATCAAAAAGAGTAAAAAACTATTTAAATGGATTGAGACAACTAATAGAAGATTTAAATTGTTGAAGAAAACAATTACTAAAAATCCTATGTTAGCTTTGTCAAGTTTTGATAAATCTTTTTCAAGTTGAAATCGATGCTACTCGGAATTGAATAGGAGTTGTCTTGAGTCAAGAGCATAGACCAATTACATATTTTAGTGAGAAACTAAATGAAGAAAACTATAAATATTCCTCTAATGACAAGGAATTTTATGCAATTGTTCAAGAACTTAAGAAGTGGAGGCATTACCTCATTCCAAAAGAGTTTGGCGTATACATTGACAATAATTCATTAAATTTCATAAGTAGTCAACCAAAGATGAACCAAGGACATGCCAAGTGGGTTGGATTTTGACAAATTTTTACCTTTGTGATTAAACATACAAGTGGTAAGACTAATAAAGTTGTTAATGCCTTAAGTAGGATTAATTTTCTTTTGCAAGAACTTTGAGTCAACACTTTAGGTTCTGATGCTCTAATGAAAATATAAAAGGATGATGCATATTTCGAGGATTCTTATGAAGCTTCTGAAAACCCAGTTTCCTGAAACAAAAGCTAGTTGTTGGACTATATTCTACAAGAAGGGTTGTTGTTCAAGAACAATAAACTATGCATACCAAAGTGTTCAATGAGGGAAAACATGATTAAATAAAATCATAGTGGAGGATTGTCAGGACATTTTGGTCAAGTTAAAAATTTTTCATAGGTAAATGATTTCTATTATTGGCCAGGTATGCAGAATCAGGTAAAGAAATTTGTAGGAAAAGGCAGGATATGTTAATATGCTAAGGGGAGGAGTGATAACAAAGGATTGTATTAGCCACTAACTATTCCATACAGACCATGGAATTTGATGAACATGGATTATGTACTGGGATTACCAAAGAAACAAAGGGGGAATGATTCTATCTATGTTTTGGTAGATATATTTTCCAAAATGGCTCATTTTATTGCTTGTAGGAAGACTAGTGATGCCACTAATATAACCAATCTATTTTTTTCTAGAAATAGAGAGATTGCATGGTCTACCCATAAGCATTGTTTCAAATCATGATAAAACATTTGTAGGTCATTTTTGGAGGACCCTGCAGAAGAAACTAGGTACTAATATCAGTTTTAGCTCATCCTATCACCCAAATAATGATGGGAAAATAAAGGTAGTGAATAGAAGATTGGGGAATATTTTTAGGAGTCTTGTGTATGAAAATCGTAAGCTTTGGGACCAGATGCTTTTCCAGGATGAATTTCCATATAATGACTTACCAAATAAGAGAATGGGAATGATTCCATTCCATATTGTGTATGGAATGCATCCAAGAGGAGTATATGATCTAAGGAATTTGGGAAAGCGGGAATTAAGAAGTGCAGATGGTGACGATTTTGTTGTAAGAATGCATGAGCTGCAAGAAAGTGTCAAGCAAAGATTACAGGAAAGAAATGGTAAATACAAAAAAATGTTGGTGATTTGTTTATTCCATATTTTATAAAGGAGTGGTTATCAATGAGGACTTACAACAAATTGAAGATGAAAAATATTGGAATTTCTTGGAATTTAACTTCCAACTAGTATTGGAATTTCTCTAGTTTTCAATGTGGAAGATTTGTATTCCTTTAAGGAAACATAAGGCGTTTCAATAGATGATAATGTAAGTGATGAATATCATACCATTGAATGGGAAGAACAATTTCCTACATTATTTCAATAGGATATTGAAGCAATATTGGAAAAGAAAGTGGTAAGGAAGACCAGAGGTAAATACTACTTCTAATATTTGGTTAAGTGGAAGAATCAACCAGAGGAAGACACTACTTGGATGAAAAAAAAAAGTATCCAAGTATGTAATAGATGTTGAATATCTCATGAATAGTTATTTTCTTCCGCGGGAGTCTTCTGATGTAGGAGCATTTTCCTAAGTGAATTTTTGAGGTTGACACAAAGGGTCACAAAATAATTTACCAAGGGAGTTGATTCCCTAATTTTATTTTTTGTATTAGCTAGATGTTTCTAGAAGACATATTACTAGATGTATTATGTTTTATGGTTGGTATTATTGTTGATTTTGTTGCTGATATTTAGGGACAAAATATCCAGATTTAGGGTTTGTGAGATAGCTTGGGATTTTGTCAGGTTGAGATCTAACCGAGAGCTCTATGTTTTTAATATGATTATTTATGTAATTAGGAAGGTCAGTAAGTGTGTAGAGTGGAAAAGTGTGTGTTTTTTAAGTTGTTTGTATGAATATGAAGGAATAGAACATCATTGTCATATTTTTTTGTTTCAATCATTGAATAAAGATTGAGAATTATGAATTTATATCTCATGTGTGCATATTTGTCAAATTATGTGTGTAATTGGTCAAAGAAATGTAGGTGAACATGATTGCAGATATCCAATAGGGTATCAGATCCCAACCCTACAAAATTAGTGAAATTATAGAGGATACAAGTCGACAACCAAGATTAGACCTAGGACGAGTTCACCAGATCGACGGTTCTAGTTGATAGTCTATCGGACCTGAAAGAATCTAAGAGTGCATTTCAAAACCTTGTTATCGGAGTCCTAGTTCTATTCCAGTATCGATGTCACCATTGTGAGAGTAAAATATGATCGTCCATTAGGACAAAGATAAAATATAGATCCATTTCCCATCAGAGCTAGATTTTAGGTCCTTATTTCCCATTTAGATTCGAGCAGAGTATCCTAACAGTGAATTAAATTCGCCAATCAAAAAGGAAGATTGACAGAGGAGGTTGGTGATCAAAGAAAATCCAAGTATTAATCCATGCAATCCATCATATCAACTTCTCAACAAATATCAACCATTCATCACTGTAAGCCATCAAAACTTTTTTCCTCATTGACTCTGACACAACACTCCAATGACCAATTTGAGTCTTCCATCATATGGATAGGGTAGTAATCATGACCACCCATTGGGTTATCTAATTTGGGGTCTTATTCCTTCTTTCATTTAGACTACAACATTCTGAGGAGATATCTTTATCATCCTTTCAATGAAGATCATTGATTGTGAGAAGAACTTGAGATTGTCTAAAGAAGAATCCTTGTCATCTACCTATAAGTTTATCAACGGTTAACATGAAGCTTCACCATATCCCGAATATGAAAATATGATCGTCCTTCGGACCTTAGAATCAACAGTCATGATCAAAAGGGCTTCAGAACAACATGCCAGAGTTTCTTGAGTTATTTTCACTCCGAATAGATCACTCTGAATTCGTAAACAAGATCTGACCATCCATTCAGGGAACAAGTTGAAGGCTCGGAATAATTCACTCAAGAAATCCGCTCAATGTTTAAGATCATGAAATGAAGGAGTTTATCCTTTGGATGTGGAATTTGGTCATATGATTGAAAGGGTTCTTAATGTCTGATTGAACCTATGCAATGAAGAAGCAAAAAGAGATATATGAGGCTAGTGAATAGAGAAAGTTTCCAAGAGGATCGAATTGTTATCTCTGTATTGTGGGTATTGTAGCCGAGGGAGAGCACTTCCAATTACTAGAAGACATCAACCTCCAACTTCTAGATAACTTAGGAAATGTTTGGGTAACCATTGATCCTAAGGGTTCACTACTACATATGTATGAAAAATACAACATCATACTCCAACATTACGAATAAAATCGGTCGTACTATTGGAGTTTACTTGAATTTTTTTTATTTTTTTTTTAAATCCTCGATGTTTGTCGAATATCCTATGACAATAACTATCGTCAGATATCCGATGGTTAACCAAGTCAATGAGTCGGATATTTAATGGGTGACCAAGTCAATGATGTGTGTAGCAACATTTGACGAAATCAATATTTGTGTTCATTAAGCGACGTTTATCTCGTCAACATCCATTGGAAGTCCGACGAAAATACGATACATAATTTAAAAAGTTCAAAATATTAAAGATGTTTCACGTTCTTTCTATACTAGTGATGGTTTGCATAGGTTATAAAGGATATTTTTAGGTCAGAATAAAAAAAAATTATTTTGTTAATTGCATTACAAATAGTTAAACTACTAAAGTTTATTTTTTAAGATAATCATCACTAAAAGTTTGGTAAGGAAAAATGTCACATAACATTCCTCCAGGAGGACAAGGCCGAGACTTGAGATCTACATTGGTTGAGACTTTTGGTGATCAAAAATTTTATTGCGCCTGTAAAAAATATAGGGGCTATGATAAAAGGAGTATTTTAATAAAACCAACTAAAAAACATTGTAGTGAGTATGGACACCTTGAAGGCAGGTGTTAGCACTAGGAGTCACACCTAGACTATTGTAGGTGTAAGCCTAGTACCCATCATAATATAAATGGATTTAATGGTTTGAGTAGGTGGATCAAAAAGAGAAGAGTAAAAGGGAGGGTATCAAATTGCTCACAAATACATTGCATTGGGCATGGAATCATAACATTCTGCAAATAACAGGAAATTAGATTTCCTACTAGACAAAAGGATTATGCAAAGATGGGTACAAGAATAGAAGCTAAACAAAAATAATAATATCCACATAAAAAATATCCTTTCTATAAGATAGATTAAAGAGTGCTTGAACAATAATCAATTATTAACAAGAAATTACCACAAATCATTTCCACCTCATGAATCCATCAACCAAAGGTAGATTTTGATCTTCAAAATCTATAAATATTAATCAAGAAGGATGATAAAAAAAGAGTAGAAACAAGAGACAAATAGTTTGGTATCACAACTTTCATGAATCTCTAATGGCATAAATTCCTACAACGCATTCCCTTAGGCTTACAAATGAGCAACTTAAGTGCTCCTCCATCTCTCTCCTCTCTTGGATCATGAATCCAAACCCTTCCTTCTAAAAAACCATTTTAATATATATTGAATGATCTATATCCTCTCTAAGGAGTTCGAAACAAAGGAGATACATAGGATCCTCCTCCATTTAGGAGTCTTGTTACAGAATATTACAACAAAACCTAATAAATTCCTATTTTTCGGGATCTTGCCTATTGTGATAAATGCCTTTTGAAATAGGTCATTCTACTTGATATGGAGATGGAACACATGTCCATCATGTCTAAATAAAACCTAGGATACCATTCGAACCTTCCCTGATAAATGGAAGCCCTCCCATAGCTCGAATTTGTTATACTGTTAGAGTTCGCAGTGCCTGTGACAACATGCATTGTGAAGTTTCTTCTAGGTGATGATTTTATCTTTTCTCCAAAAATAAAAAGTGGGCCAGACTAAATTTTTGTTAGCAAGTCCAAAACACCATGTTCGTCCTCCACACCAAATTGTAGAGGAACCCATAGGGGCATTCAAAATTTACAATAAAAACAATCCTATGTTATGTGCTAATTGCTTACAAACTGTCATACATTACCGGTTCGTAGCGCTGACACTGCGAACTTTCCTGTAGCATCATGTTTCGCTTGATAAAGTCTTAAAAATTACAAAAAATATCTCTAGTGCCCCAAACTATTGTAAAAACTTATAATCTTGGTACATGACTAGAACAGAACATCCCAACTGCTAAACATGGTTTATAAAGCATAATCATACTCAAAATTGCAAAAGTCATTGAACATGAAACTTGTCAAAAAATGATATTGTTTAAGGAGGTTCAATTTATTCATTTTTCAACTCTGGCGCTTCTCCTGGAAGAAATTTATCCAACACGTCCATATTTCTCTTATCTAACTCTTCTTTAAAAGGTTGTAGTTCTTCCTTTAGCTTTGTAATCTCAGCTTGATAAGATCTATTTTCTCTGTAGATGATTCTTTAATCAATGAATCAGAATCAAGCAGTTGCATGTCATAGGGTTCTTTGCTTACAATTTCACCTCCCTTATGATATTTCGTATGCTATTGACTATCCATTTTGATTCTTACGAATGGTTTTTGTGAGTTTTAATAATAGGGCGATGTATGAAAACATGGAATATAAGAAACTACGATTTTGATGAAAAATTATTTTCAATAGGCTAACCTTGTACAAACCTTTTATACAACTCACTTTATGCACATTCAAGAATGAGACAAGGCATTCTTCAAATAGAAATTCTAAGGAAAGGCCAATGAAAATTATAATGATGGGAGAGAAAGTTAATTCTTTGCAAAAAAGGTTTTTATCATCACAAAAAATTTGTTAACATCATCATCACACCTACAATTTTAAGTCTACTCCCATAGATGATCAATTGCACACTACATAATGGATATGGGTATAATAAATTTGTTAAGTTTGCAGTTCTAGAAAGATGTAAAGGACAAGGTTTTAACAATACTAGAACAGAGGGTTCACAACGCCTTGTTCGCAGGGCTCTATGAGCCAGTTCACAACGCTAGGTGAAAATGGTGGGAGCAAGTAAATTTTGAGCAGGAGGAAAAATGAATGAGGTCAGAGGGTGGTTTGGTTAGGTAGGCACAATTCAAAGAATTTTTTAAGTGAATTTTACAAACTGATAGAAAGTGTGTGATAGTTCATAGTGTCTGTATGTAGCACCAGGTTTGCAATGCCTAGCTCAAACACAATTTGCACACTTGGAGGAAACTGTTAGAAGATTTTATGACATAATCCCTCAAACAATTTTTAAAATACCATCTCTAGAAACAATGATATATTCTTTGACATGATCCATAAATGCAATGATGGAAATGAATGCATGGATTACTTTGAATGCGCTATGAACTCTCCTAGTTAATTGGTAGCGCATAGATCAAATCTAATTTCACGGCTAAACAAATAAAAGGTGACAAAGGAGGATCTTTTGTACAACATGTAGGTGTGATATGTCAAGGTGATGATGGAGAGTTTCAAATATGTGACTTGTTAATCTTTATTAAAAAATTTATGATAACAAAGACATGACCCAAGGACTCTAGACCAAGGCCAAAATAACCTTATCTTATTTAAATCAAAATTTGAAATATGCTATAGCAAAAATTCATAAAAAACTATAACTTAAGAAAACCTATGACTCAAAATCAAAACTTGAAGGATTTTTTACCCTTACAGTTCTATTTGATAACAACGAGAATAAATATCATCCCTCGGTAAGTTATTGTTGCTATCATTATTGTCCTCCACTAATATTTTGAGTGGGAAATGTCGTCACAATTATGTTTTCCTTCCTCCAATTTGGTCTTGAGCTTAATTAAAAAAGTAGTATGGGGCTATTTTAATTGTTTTACTTGCATGTGGATTTGCTTGAGAAATTTTGCAGAGTTGCTAATTCCTCCTTTGATATTGGTACCGATGCTCTGTTTGAGAATTATTTTCAGAGTTGCTAATTCTTGTTTTTATATTGGTAATTATTTCATTTTTAAAAGTTTTGGAGATCAGTTATAGTTCCTAGTAACATCAACATTTGTTTTTAATCACTAATGGAAAGTGTAAATATGGATATTCCTTGTTCATATTATGGCACCTTGAATGTTTAACACTTGTAATCATTAGGGGTCATAAGGAAAATAAAGGAAATATGGAGATTATTGTTCTTGTTCTTTGTTTTCCTATATTATATTTGTAAACATATGTATTGTTTTAATATTTTTTATATACAATAATATTACTTGATTGTTTGTAATTATAAAGGAACAACACCCTAGGTAACTTCCCATGGTGGAAGACATGGTTGTACAAGTGTTTGTTCAGGAAAATGGAGCAAATATTGAAGATCAAGTGAATGATCCTATGGAAGATGATGATGATGCTAATAACATAGTTGAAGAAGATAGGAAAAGTATATTGATCCTGGAGACATTTAATAATGCTAGAATGGATGATGATGACTACCAACTTGATGGTGTTTTTTATATACTTGTACTTGAGAAGGAAATTAAACCTCTTTATGGAGGCTCCAGAAGAAGTCTTCTCTCTTCTATATTGTTGTTGGTGAACTTAAAGGT
>SNQJ01S0046087.1:71544-88063 GCA_010110895.2 Picea sitchensis
TACTTGAACATTTTAAGTGGGGTAAAAGGAGGTTGCCCCCTCGAAGAGGCTTATTATCTGAAATTGTCTCTTTTTCAAGGCGTTGAGTACTTTTTCTAAGGTTTTTCTATGATATATTGATATTTGGTTCTTAATAGTTTATCTCAACTCAAATCACTTCTAATTTAATTAAGAGACATGGAAACCACATACGGAAACAAATATTCATTAAAAAAAATAAACTAATCCCTGGACAACAATAACCAACAAGCATGCATATTCTAAATATTAAATTCAAAGATAAATAAATACTCAGTGGAATAAATCATACATAGGGAAATAACCATAATAGAGAGAAATTATCTTTTATGAAAACAAGACCCCAAATAGCTGTAGAACAAGGACATTCCACCCAACAATGGACATTTCTTTTCCAAGTCTCAACAATCATGTAAACCTCGATCCAGGACTATGAGTCCACAAGGATGGATTCCAGTGTGTCACTCATCTTCCTAAGAAAGTCGGCCCTCAAACTCTCGCAATCCTTTCAACACTCACATCAATCCAATGTACACCAAATCTCTTCTACCCAATATGCACAACCCAAGAGAATGGACCCCCTTATCTGCCATGCAGTCCCTTAAGATATCCATATCTTCCAAAGCTCCAATTCTTCTGGTCAAGAATCTCCCTGTTGAGACTTTCAGGACTAACAGTTGTGATTTAATTGAAACACAGGCAAAGGAATCACAGACATGCAAACATCAACCCTAGCTGGAATACACCAACAGTCTATACTTCCAACAACTATGGATTTTCTCTACAATTGAGTTTCCTTTCCCTAAGCAGTTCTCGAATCAGATGGGATGAGTAGGTGAAGTGATGAGTGGAGAACAAAAGAGAAATGAAAGGTGAGCATGATGGAAAATGAATGAGAGAGTTCAAAGGAACCAAAAAGGACCCAACAACAAAAACCAACCCCAACCACAGACCAATGATGGGTTTATGTACTTCTTTGAATTAAGTAACCCCATGGTCTTCCCCCAAGCAGCTCATGTACTTGTTATTCTCCAGTAACACCAGAAATGGGTAAATAAAATATAAAATAAGTACTCAACCCCTCAATCCCCCTCTCTTGTGGAATCATACCCCCTATAACTATTTTCCTTATCTGTCTAGTAGCCAACGTGATGCAAACCCCCTTCTCTCCTAAGGGTTACATGACCTCTTAGTCAGGATCTTTGATTATAGAATCGAATGACACTCTGAAACCTTGTTAGTCTCATTTTGTATTAAACATGGGTCCTCTCGGCTCCCTACGTAGTTTCATGATACCCGCAACCTTCCCTTTTGCATTCTCTGAAATCTCAAAGTTGGATTTAGCGCCTTTTCTCTCGGACCCTCCTCAGATGTGACCTTGGGCGATGAGCTCATGCCCACACATGTTTGCGGGCACACTCAAGAGTGGTTTGGATTCAAACCTATTTTTTCCCCGCAAATCATCCTAAGGCTCCACCTGTATTTTCTCTAAAAACATGGTCTCGATTGTGGCCCACCCTCAATATCGTAAATATCGAGCACTTTCTATCGCCACAATGAGAGATGACCATCGATCTCATGATTTTGATGGTTCTCTCGAATGGATGACCGAGATCTATTTCTTAGGATCAACTGTTCAGATCTCCTTCTCCTAGATCGACGATTGTGGTCGATTCAGAATTTTGGACTTTGGAATTCTCAAATCTCAAACCTTGGTTTCCTTTGTAGGGAAATATTCCAGAGTGGAAGATCTGCTGACACCTGTCCCCTTAAATCAATGGTTGTGATCTTTGCGGGTCTCTAAACTTTGAGTTTCTCAACTCTCAACTTTTCTCTCTCCTTGAAGTATGCAGAATCCTACCGCATGTCCACTTGATCTGATGATCAAGGAATTCTTCGGGTCTTTATCTGGAGTCCGCATATTTTCTCCACGTCTCCCCTAACTATGACAACTTTGAATTACTTCGGGTCTTTACCCAAAGTTCTGATATTTACACCACATCTTCCTTGATTTGACGGTCAAGAATTACTTCAGGTCTTTACCCAGAGCTCACATATCTATGCCATGTCTCTCCTAATCTCTGACGGATTAGATTCACTTCGAGTGATCTGACACCTAAAATTTACTTCGGATGATCTGACAGCTCGGATCCGATTGGACTGATCAAACGGTTGAGATTTACTTTAGATTTCCAACTCTTTGGGCTTAGAAAATATCAAGTCTCAAACTTGCCTCCTCCCGAACTCATGATATCTGATGACTTAGATTCAGCTTGGTGATCCAATGCTTGAAGTTTACTTTAGACGATCTGATGGCTCATATCTGCTTCAGTTGATCGAACGATTGAGATTTACTTCGGATTTCTGGCTCTTCGGGATTTAGAAATATCAATTCTCAAACCTTGGTGGGTTCTCTCTCCTGAGTGTGAGAAGTGCTAAGGCTCATGCACCTTGCTCCGATCATATGATTGTTTATCGCTTTCACTATGATCAAATGACCACCTTCACTCCTCCTCCTGAGCTTCTGATATCTTCTAACTTAGAATATTTTCTAAGTCCTCAAAGGCCTCTACCTTTGAACCTCCTATGAGTGCATCTCTTGGACCTCAACTAAAATTCTAAAAAGTTATATCCATTATGAGCTTGGCCTTCATGAATGTTTTGAATTCCCACATACTCCTTGCATCTTAGGTATTTTCGATAATTTAGATCTGAAGAATTTCTGGAAAAGAAATTAGTCTTGCCCTCTTGGCGCTCTCCTTTTGCTCGATGCACATCTTGCAACAGATTCTTACGCAAGGTTTAATTTGTGAGGATGACTGTGCACGCCTTGCAGTAGTCACTTTTCACTTCTTGCAAAGGGAAAGTTTCGTGCTATCTCTTCTAAGCTTCAAAACTGAAACAAATCCCTTCAATGCACTCCTTGCATTATGTGTGCACACCTTGAACCGATTTAATAGAAGAGAAACAATTGAAACTTATACTAACATTCACAGTTCCATCTACCTGTAATGAAATTCATTCATTCATGAAAACACAATAACAACGAATTGAAAACAGTGTCCACACCATGCATTGGTTCAACTTTCCTTTTTTATCTTCATTCAAAGGTAAAAATGGCTACAACTACAATCAAAACAACAACTAAAACTCAGAAATATCCTACTAAGTTGCAACAGCCTCATTTGTGCATACAAAACCTCTATTTATCTTAGAGGGTCCTTAGGGTTCCCCCCGACTACTTCTCTACTCCAAAACCTAATCTAATGACTATCTTAGTTCAGTCACATTCCATAGAAGGAGTGGAAACTCCCACTTCGCTTGCAATCGTTCAAGCATGCTTCAAAATATTTCTCGATGCTGAGTTCAGGCGTGCTTCAAAATATTCATCGTAACTACCAGCGTTGATATTCTAAGAAGATTCCAATGAACTGAGTTGTTCTCCTTTGTGTGATAACGATGATCCTGCATCATACTCCCCTTGACAAAAATTCATGGAATTTTGTCCATGATCTCCTGCACCAAATTTCCATGCTTCTGGATATCAACTTCATTTTCCCAACTGGCATCTTCTATTAGGTGTCCCTTCCACTTGACCAGATATTCAAAATAGGTCCTACTCCTGGTATTTTTCCCAATCCTCTTATCAACGATCTTCTCCATCTGTGGTTTTTCTACTATAGGAATTTGTTTCTCCAACTAGATCTTCTCTTGAACTTCTGATCGCTCTGTGTCATCTTTCCTATAAGGATACAGCTCTGAAAATTTGAATATGGGAAATATGCCCACATCATCTGGTAGCTCAATCTCATAGGTGTTTGCATCAAACCTCCTCAAGATCTTACATGGTCCTATCTTCTTCATATTTAACTTGTTATATGTTCCTCTAGGGAACATTTCTCTCCTACAATGTGCTAGAACCTGATTTCCTACTTCAAATTAAAGTTCTCTACGATGTTTATCAGCTCTGCGATTGTACTCTTGGTTAGAACTCTACAATTCTCCTCTGATATGACTATGGATCTTCTGCATTTATGCAGCAAAATATTCTTCTCCAGTGCTCCTGATCTCACTCTGTTTCAAGTCTCTCAACTCAGATACTCCCCTGGGTTTCATTCCATACACTATTTGGAATGGGTTCTTTCCAATACTCTTTTTTGGTGAGTCACTGTATGGAAATTCTTCTTGTGGAAGAATATAATCCCACTGATTATGATGCTCAGTGACCAAACTCCTCAATACGTTTCCCAAACTTTTGTTTACCACTTCAGTATTCCCATTTGTCTGAGGGTGATAAGATGCGTTCAAGGACAAATCTGTCCCCAATTTCTTCCACAACGTTCTCCAAAAGTGACCAACAAATTTAGTGTACCTGTCTAAGACAATGCCTCTGGGTAGTCCGTGAAGTCTCACAACTTCCTTGGAAAACATATTTGCAACATGTGTTGCATCACTGGTTTTTTGGCATGGATAAAGTGTGCCATCGTTGAAAATCTATCCACCACCACAAATATGTAATCAAGTCCTCTTTGCGTTCTTGGCAGTCCCAACACAGAATCCATTCTTATTGCATCCCAAGGCCTCTCTGGTATTGGCAATGATTGATACAATCCAATGTTCTGTCTTTTTCCTTTTGCATGTTGGCAGATTCTACATTTTTTCACAAACTCTATTACTTTTGTTCTCATACCTAGCCAATATTATGAACTGCTCAACTCTGAAAATATTTTATCATGGCCGAAATGTCCAACCAATCCTCCACTATTGTTCAAAAGGTTATCCCTCATTGAGAATTTTGGTATGCACAACTGATTGTCTTTGAACAACAATCCCTCTTGAATCATATAATCTGTCCACTGGCTTCTCTCTCCCAACACAGGATTTTCACATGCTTCATATGCTTCCTTGAAATCTGGATCATCACAATACATGGCCTTAAAGTGTTCAAACCCCAAGGTCTTCACCTAAAATTCTGTAGAATCAAACATCTCCTGCTTAATGCATCATCAACTTTGTTACCGTTCCCAACAATATGTTTTATGACAAAAGTAAAATTCTGCATAAACTCAACCCATTTTGCATGCCTCTGATTTAATTTTTCCTGTCTGGTTATGAATTGTAAAGCTTGGTTATTGCTATACAAGACAAATTTGTGTGAGACAAGGTAATGTCTCCATTTCTTTAGGTCTTGAATTATGGAATAAAACTCCTTATCATATGTGGAGTATTTTCTCTTGGTATCATTCAACTTCTCACTAAAATAGGTAACATGTCTATTATCTTGACTCAAAACTTCTCCAATTGCAAATCCACTTGCATCACATCTCACCTGAAATGTCTTTTCAAAATTTGGCAAGACCATAATTGGTCGTTCTATTATTTTGTCCTTTAGTATATTGAAGCTCCTCTCAGCCTCCTCTGTCCATTTAAAATAATTGTGCTTCTTATTAATTGTACCCATCATTGGTGCACAAATTCCATTGAAGTCCTCGATGAACTTCCTATAGAAACTTTCTAATCCATGGAATCTCCTTACCTCAAACATACTCTTTGGTGATGGCCATTCTTTGATTGCTTTCACCTTCTCTAGATCCATCTTCAGTTCATTTGAGGAGATCACAAAACCCAAGTAAATGAGCTATGTCTTCATAAAAGAGGACTTCTTCACATTTGTCAAGAGATGTTCCTATTGTAGTCTCCTAATCACTAGTGTCAGGCCTCTCAAATGCTCCTATTTAGTCCTGCTAAAGATCAATATATCATCAATATATACAACCACAAACTTGCCGATGAAATCTTTGAGTATTTCATTAATCAACCTCATAAAATTACTCGGGGCATTTGTTATGGCAAATGGCATAACAAGTCATTCAAGGAAACCTTGATTTTTCTTAAAGGTTGTCTTCCACTCATCACCTTCTCTCATTCTAATATTGTGATATCCACTTTTCAAATCTATTTTAGAAAATAAATTTGCTCCACTTAAACAGTCTATTAAATCATTCATTCTTGGTAAAGGAAATCTATACATGATGGTGATCTTGTTAATGGATCTTCGGTCTATANTCATTCTAATATTGTGATATCCACTTTTCAAATCTATTTTAGAAAATAAATTTGCTCCACTTAAACAGTCTATTAAATCATTCATTCTTGGTAAAGGAAATCTATACATGATGGTGATCTTGTTAATGGATCTTCGGTCTATACAGATTCTCCATCCTCCATCCTTCTTTGGACTCAACACAGTTGGTATTGCACATGGACTCAAGCTCTCTCTGACCAAACCCTTGTATAAAAATTCCTGGACTTAGTTCTTCACTTCCTCATTCTCTCGAGGTGTCAATTTGTATGTTGCTCTGTTTGGAAGACTTTCTCCTAGTATCAAGTCACTATCATGGTTGATACTTATGATGGGTGGAAATGAGTTAGGCAGCTCATCCACCACTATGTATTCAACTTCTTCCTCTGGTTTTAAGAGAACCTTTCTCAACATCAGGGATGTTACATCCTATGATCCTTCTACTTCAACATTCCTTCTCTCTGCTTCTGAAATGTGTGCTTCACCTCCTCCTTTTTTTTTTTTCTCGATACATTCCCTAGAGATGTGCCCTGTCTTTCCATAGACATATCATCTTACTTCTCCTCCTCTACTTCTTCCTCTTCCTCTAGAAGAAATTCTTCAACCACCATGTCTTCCCCGAGAACTTCCTCCTCTTTCCGAGTGACTATGAGGTTTCTCAGTCTCATCCTTAGACTTATGTTCCTTGTCATGTGTGACTCCCTTGACTTTGTTTGGGGATGGGATTTTACCTCTTCCTCATTGGCTTTGTTTTCTGGCCAATGTCTCCTCTGCCTTTAGTGAAAACTAATAAGCATCCTCCACTATCCTTACTGACATCATGCTGATCTCATCTTGGATTTCATACCTCAGGCCATTTATCTAAAAACTTTTTATTAATATTTTTCTCTTTGTCCAGTTCTGATGTTCAACCTATAGAAATCCTCTGTGTAGTCCTTAACTGTCACACCCTTCTGTCTCAGGTTCTGCAACTTCCTGAAAAGATTGATCTAATAATATTTGGGGATGAACTTAGCCTTTATCTTGGCTACCATTCTGTCCCAATTCTTTAGCTTATGTTTTCCTTTGCTTCTCCTCTCAGCCTGCAGTTCATCCCACCACAGTGTTTCCTATCCTTTTAGCCTGGTAAAAACATTTTTCACCCTTTTCTCTTCATCGACCTCTTCATAGTTGAAATGTTTTTCCATGGATATTATACAATCCAAAAACTCTTCAACATATAAATTTCCTTCACACATTGATACCTCTATATTGGCTTTGGCTCCCAATATAAAAACTTCTCTCAACAAGCATTCTTCGACAAAATCCTCTACTGCAGCTTCTTTGACTTCTACTCCTTCACTCTCTACATCGCTAATGTCTCCAGTATCAGGCGCTCGTCTCTGTGTTTCCTCCATCGCCTCTAATCTTGTACAAAGCTCTCACATTTCTGTTTCTACAACCTGATTGGATAAATGTGGTTCCACTCATATCCTTGGTGACATTGTGTCGATTTTCTGTCACACACAGACTACAAATTCGAGTTATTTTGTCTCCTCTTCGTTGCCTGATGTCTACAAGAAAAACTTTTTCTCTTATAACACTTGATGCAAACCCCATTCTCTCATAAAGGTTGTGCAACCTCCCCATCAGGATATTCGATTATGGAGTTGAACGACTCTCTAAAATCTTACTGGTCTCATTCTGTATAAACACAGGTCCTCTCGGCTCCATGTGCAGGCTTCAAAAAACCCGTGACCTTCCCTTTCACATTCTAAAAAATCTTAGAGTTGGTGTTAGCACCTTTTCTCTCGGACCCTCCTCAGATGTGACTTTGGGCGATAACCTCACACCTACATGCAATTGTGGGCACACTCAAGAGTGGTTTGGGGTCAAACTGCTTTTCTCCCCGCAATTCAGCATGAGCCTCCATGTGTATTTTCTATAAAATTGTGGTCTCAATTGCGACCCGCCCTCAATCTCGTAAAGATCGAGCACTTTCTATCCCCATAATGTGAGATGATCGTTGATCTCACGATATTGAAGGTGCTCTCAAAAGGATGATTGACATCTATTTATTGGGATCAATGGTTCAAATCTCCTTCTCCCATATCGACGACTGTGGTCGATTCAAAATTTTGGATTTTGAAATCTAAAACCTTGGTTTCCTTTGCAGGGAAATCTTCTGGAGAAAACGATCTGCTGACACCTCTCCCCTTAAATCAATGGATGTGATCTCTGTGGGTCTTTGAACTTCGGGTTTCTCAACTCTCAACTTTTATCTCTCCTCGAAGTATGCAGAATCCTGCCAATCAAGGATTTATTCGAGTCTTTATCCAGAGTCTGTAGATTTTCTCCACGTCTCCCCTAGATCTTACGGTTATGAATTACTTCAGGTTTTTACCAGGAGCTCTCAGATTTACGCCATGTATTCCTTGATCTGACGGTCAAGAATTACTTTGGGTCTTTACTCGGAGCTCACAGATCTATGCCATGTCTCTCTTGATCTCCAATGCATTAGATTCACTTCGAGTGATCTGACGCCTGAAATTTACTTCATACAATATGACGACTTGGATCCTCTTTGGCTAATCTAACGGTTGAGATTTACTTCGAATTTTTGGCTCTTCGGTCTTCGAAAATATCAAGTCTCAAACTTGCCTCCTCCTAAACTCATGGTATCTGAAGACTCAAATTCACCTTGGCGATCCAATGCTTGAAGTTTACGTCAGATGATCTAATGGCTCATATTCTCTTTGACTGATCGAACTATTGAGGTTTAATTCAGATTTTCGGCTCTTCAGGCTTCAAAAATATCATTTCTAAAACCTTGGTGAGTTATCTCACCTGATTGTGTGAAGCACTAAGGCTCATGCACCTTACTCTGATTATATGGTTGTTGATCTCTTGCACTGTGATCCGAGGAATGCCATCACTCCTCCTCCTGAGCTTCTGATCTCTAATAAATTAGAAGATTTTCTAAGTCTTCAAAGGCCTCTACCTTTGAACCTCTTGCGAATCCATCTCTCAGACCTCAAATACACTTCCAAAAAGTGATATCCCTCCTGAGCTTGGCCTTCGTGAAGGTTTCGACTTCCCATGCACTCCTTCTGTCTTATGGATTTTTGATAACTCAGATCCGAAGAACCTCTTGAAAACAAATTATTCTCTCCCTCTTGGTGTTCTCCTTTTGCTCGATGCACACCTTGCAGCATATTCTTATGCAAGGTTTGAGTTCTTGTGGATGACTATGCATGCCTTGAAGTAGTCGCTTTATAGTCCTTGCAAAGGCAAAGTTTCATGCTATCTCTTCTAAGATTCGGAACCGAAATAGATCCCTTCAATGCACTCCTTGTTTTCTATGTGCACACCTTGCACTGATTCAACAAAAGAGAAACAATTGAAACTTATACTAACATTCACAGTTCCATCTACTCGTAACGACATTCATTCATTCATGAAAACACAATAACATGGAATTGAAAACAATGTCCACACCATGCATTGGGTCAATTTTTCTCTGTTATCTTCACTCAAAAGTAAAAATGGCTACAACTATAATCAAAACAATAACTAAACCTCAAAAATCTCCTACTAACTTGCAGCAGCCTCATTTGGGCATACAAAACCTCTATTTAAATCAGAGGGTCCTTAGGGTTCCCCCCCAACTACTTGTCTACTCCAAAGACTAACCTAACAACTATCTTAGTTCACTCACATTCTAGAGCAGGAGTGGAAACTCCCACTTCACACATGATCATTCAAGCGTGCTTCAAAAGATTTCTCGGTGCTGAGTTCAGGTGTGCTTCAAAATATTTGTCGTAACTACCACGTTGAGATTTCGAAAAGATTCTGAGGCGCTGAGTGGTAATGCACCACGTCCTCGCTAACGATTCTCCTGCATCACAATGTTTTTTATATTAATAATGATCAAAACATCACATTTCGTAGGAACATTGGCCTCTTAATAATTGTTTAGTCACTTTATCCTTTTAGAACTTAACAAAATACACTATTTAATACGAGGTTCAAAACATGGGTATTACAATGGACCAAAGAGAAACTTTGAAATGCTGGGAGTGTGGTGACTCATTTTATTACAAGGATTTTCCACTTAGGAATAAGAACAACAACAACATGCATGTTTCTCTTGAATATTCTACAATTTATGAAATTGTAAGGAACATTCCAAAAATCAGCACAACATTGGAAAATAGACAAGCAAATCATCAGAGTTCTATGGTGGAAGTAAAAGGTATGTTAAATAATAAACCAATCTCTATTTTGGTTGACTTTGGTGCTAGCTTAAGTTATATTTCACCTATAGTTGGGAAGATGTGTAAATTACATAAAAAAAAAATTGAAAAGTCATGGTTACTTCATCTTGGTATAGGTACAAAATGGAAAGTAACTGAATTTGTTGGCAAGTGTGAATTTCTTGTGAATGATTTCAAAACCTATATTGATTTGAATGTTTTTACTTTGTGGTCTTATGAATTTTTGATTGTTATAAATTTATTATAAGAACATAGAGTGATACTAAACTATTATAACAAGACATTTTTATGCACGGATGATATTGGTAATGTTGTTAATATTAAGGGGATACCTAAAATAGTTTATGTTCAGGAAATATCATAATTACAAATGAAAAAGTGTGTTCATAAAGGTTGTAAATTATATGTTGTACATGTAATATATAACATGGAAGAAAATAAACAAATTAATATCTCAGAGTTTCTTGTTTTAAATGAATTTAAAGACGTATTCCTAGAAGAAATTTCAAGATTACCTCCATAAAGAGATAGATATTTTACCATAAATCTAGTACCTAGATAAGTACCAGTCTCTAATGCTCCTTATAAGATGAACTTCCTAGAGTTGAATGAACTAAAGATACAATTACAAGAATTAATAGATAAAATGTACATACGACTAAGTGTGTCTCCGTGGGGAGCACCTATACTTTTTGTAAAGAAAAATGATGGTACTTTACGACTATGTATTGATTATTGACAATTAAATAAAATGACCATTAAAAAAAATATCTTTTACCTCAAATTTATGATATATTCAATCAAGTAAGAGGAGCGACGATATTTTTTAAAATTGACTTATGATCTGGATATCATCAAGTTAGGATAAAAGATGAAGATATACATAAAAAATAAATTAGAACGAGGTATGGCCACTACGAGTTTGTAGTAATTCCTTTTGGATTAACAAACACTCCATCCTCGTTCATGTGTTTAATGAATAATATTTTAAGTAAATACTTGGATAAATTCCTTATTGTTTTTATTGATGATATATTAGTATATTCAAAAAATGAACAAGAACATGACTAAAATTTAAGAATAATTTTACAAGTGTTAAGGGAACATGAACTACATGCTAAGCTTAACAAATGTGAATTTTATAAAGATAAAATACAATATTTAGGACATGTTGTTTCTAAAGAAGGCATTTATGTCGATCCATATAAAATTAAAGCTATAATGGAATGGACTCTTCCCAAAAACATTACTAAAATAAGATCTTTTATGGGAATTATTGGCTATTATTGAAGATTTATTGAAGGTTTTTCAAAAATTTCATATCCTATAACCTCATTACAGAAGAAGGGAATACAATTTAATTCCACAGAAAAATGTCAAGAAAGTTTTAATAAATTAAAACATCTTTTAACTACCGCTCCTATACTAAAAATTGCAGATCCATATAAATATTTTGTTGTAGGTATAGATGCTTGCAAGAATGTATTAAGCGGAGTGTTGATGCAAGAAAATTATGTGGTAGCCTACGAATATCGAAAACTTAACGAACATGAAAAGAATTATGCTACTCATGATTTAGAGCTAGTTGTTATAATTCATGCCAATAAGATGTGGAGACACTATCTCATACGAAGAAGATTTTTGCTGATGTCTCATAATATTAGTTTAAAATACTTATTTGATTAGCTAAATATGAATGCTCGACAAGCTAGATGGTTAGCTTTCCTAAGATAATATGATTTTGAAATAAACCATATTAAGGGTAAACAAAATAAATATGTATATGCTTTAATTATTCATGAAAATTTAGTCTACGTGACTACAAGTAGTAGTTATGAGACAAATTTAGAAGATAAAATTAGAACGAATGTAGAAAAAGATGAAAAACAAAAATTTAAAGAGAAAAATAACTAAAGGAGAAGAAAAAATTGATGAATCAAATTTAAGAATAAGAAGAAATGGATTACTAATTCATAACAACAGATTATGCATGCATTATTCAAATGAAACAAAATTATTAATATTGAAGGAAATGCATAAAAAAACCATATTTTGGACACTCTGCGTACCGGAAAATGATTACCATGGTAAGAAAGGAATTTTATTGGCCAAACATGAAAAGTGAAGTAGCAGAATATTTGACAAGATGCCTAGAATGTTAGTAGGTAAAAGCTGAGAACAAGCACCCATCAAGCTTACTACAACCTATACCTATTCCATAATGAAAATGGGAGGTTATGAGTAGGGATTTTATAACAGGCTTACCTAAGAATAATAATCAAAATGATTATATAATGGTTGTTGTTGATAAATTAAGTAAGGAAATACATTTTATTCATGCTAAGTCAAATTATAAAGCTATAAATATTGTCGATATTTTTATGAAGGAAATTTCCAGATTACATGGTGTGCCAAAAGTTGTAATTTCGGATAGAGATGATAAGTTTACATATACCTTTTGTAAATACTTGTGTAATGTTTTGGATACCCAATTAAAATTTAGTATTTCTTATCATCCACAAACATATGGGAAGACTGAAAGGGTAAACCAAGTTTTAGAAGATATGCTCATAATGTATGTAATGGATAAGCCTAGTAAATGGGAAGAGTATTTACATCTTGTTGAATTTTCTTATAACAATCATTTTCATCCTTCAATGAAGTTAAGTCCTTTTGAAATACTTTATGGATAGAAATGTAACACTCCAATTTTATGGAGTAGTCCGATGGACAAATTAATGTTAGGTCTTGATATGTTAAAAGATTGGAACTAACAGTGAAACAGATATAACAAAATGTGAAGGTGGCAAAAGACTGACATAAAAGTTATTCATATTTAAAAAGAACTCCAAGAGATTTCCAAGTTGGGGATCATGTTTATGTAAAAGTAAAACCCAGGAAACGTTCTTTGAAACAGGGAAATTGTACTAAGTTGACTCCAATATATTGTGGACCCTTCAAAGTATTAGCAAGAGTGGGGCTAGTAGTCTATCAACTGGCACTTATGACTTCAATAAAAGTACATAATTATTTTCACATTTATTTATTAAAAAAATATGTACGTGATTCCACTCATGTTCTTTATTGGGATGTGATATAGGTGGAACTAGAAGTATAATTCCAAGTGGAACCATAACACATTATCAATAGAAGAGATATTATTCTCCAGAACCATACCATCGGGAAAGTAAAGGTGCAATGGAGGAACCTTAGTCCCAAGGAAGCAACTTGGGAATTGGAGAGTCATATGTGAGATTCATATCCAATTTGTTCTCAAGAGGACTAGAAGGACCTTGAGTAACACTAAGGAGGATGTTAAACTTTAAGGGTGGATGTATGTAATATCCTGGATTTTGAACTATTAAGACTTTATTTTTAATTATTCATTTAAACTATTGAATTATTTAAGTTTGACCAAGGTTGGTCGAAAAAATGGTAAGACATTTTAAATTTTTATTTAATAAAAATAAGGAAGTAAAAATATGAAGGTAGATGTTAAAGAGTGATTGTTGACCCACAAGGAGGAATGGAAAGTGGCATTTTATGAAATACCAAGTGGAAAGAATTTGGGTCAAACTCAATTGGTTCTAGGAGGATCTTCCCAGTAAATATGGTCAAAAATCAAGTGAGATTTAGAGTTGAGAAGGTGACTCATTAATGACCCAAACATCCTAGGAAAGTGAATAAAAGGACTTCACATGAAAAGTATAAAGTATTTCAATATCTAACCATACCATAATAACCTACCATTATTATATTGTATACATCGTTCGGTCCATAGCTTCATCCAATCAAGATTGTTTGCAATGTATAAATTTATTGCATCCCACTCTCAACCAACTGTATTAAAATAAAACAATTCACATATAATCATTTACCATGGTATAGCTTCATAATAATGGATTATCTAGGAAGACTAAAAATCAAATAAGTACAATATACATCAAAAAAAAAATTCAAATGTATTGTAAATCCCTACCATCTACTGACATGTCACTTTCCTCGTTCTACCTTTCCCCAATAGGTGCTCCCATCAAAATTTGTTGATGGATTTTACATCCCAAATGTGATCCACATTAATACTTACAACTATCTTAGGAAGATATTGAGTAATATAAACCATCATTTGATATACCATATATCCCTCTACCATAGAACCCTTAAGATGTGCTCTTTGTATAACCAAATCCTTCAATAATTTCAAGTTCCTCTCAACCATCCACATTGAACTTATTTGTACAAGTCCACACTTTTCAATCTCCTCAACTTAGTGTCCAATATAGTGTTCTTCTTCATTGAAAAATGTTGGAGGTAGATACTTTTTCATTTCACACATTAAAGGAGGAATATTTAACCTCCAATACTTTATATCTTATTTATAAATTTATTTAGATGATAACCATATACAAATGATGCAAGCAAATCACAGGTTTCCACAAAAAAGTATATAGTATTACATTACAAGTAATATACATGCAGTCAAATATAACTGGAGAACGACTTGAACAAATTACACTTTGCATATAAATCACCACTTACCTCATGTATTTTCCAAGATCATATATAACTTGTTTGACATTACTTTCAAATTTTTTGGGGGGAGATAGAGGTAGAACATATTGTAACATAAAACAAAATCATTATTTATTCCCAAATTAGTAGAAGAAAAACACAAACAAGATGTTTCACCAATATAAAAATATATACACCAAAATAATTACCTTAATCAAGGTATTCCAATAATACTTTTTTACCCCACCTAATTCGCCTTTCTTTGTTAGGATATTCTTTTTGTTTGAAGAAAATCTAGTGGGATATTTAATTTTTCAATAACCTCTTTTACATCCTTTTGTTGCTTCTCTGTCAATTACCATGTAAGGGTGCTTATATTTTGGTCGTATGCATTTCTATTTGAATGAAGCACACTTTGAATTGCATGATTGTCCTCCTTAATGTCATCACAAATCAATACAATTTTTTCTTTTCCACTCCTTCCATCTAATGTTCACCATAATGTTTTTGTTACATTCTTCCTGATGTGCATTGTATCAAACGAATGAACAATTTCTAGGTTATCATAGTAGGAGAAGATATTGAGTTGTACGTGATAACTTTTCTTTGCTCATGGAAGTGCTCCATTATTAATTCCTTCATGACGACCTTCAAGATGAAGCATATAAATTAAATATATTACAATAATACTTGTCAATTAGTACAATGAACAAAATGAAATAAAAATATTAAATATTCCAAAAATTTCTTGTATGACACACATAAATGATTTGATCCAATATACATTAACGATTTCTATTATGTTTCAACTTCCATAGATGAGGTGTCATTCTCCTTGGTTTTAATCCAGTCTCTTCTTTCCCATTGAAAATATGTTTCTCGGTAGTTTGATACCTATGGTTCGTAGAGAGGAAGTTTCTATACTGATCAAAAACATTCTTTCCTAAACTTCTTGAACAATGTGATTTCATATTAGGACCACAAACTAGACATGAAAATTTAGCCTTTGTTTGAAGACCTGCAAGAGATGGATTAAATTTTATATCAATTTTCCGAAGTATGTTTAATGAAGGGATTATATAAAAAACATGCATGATATGAACTTCATAAAATCAAATTGTATATATTAAAGTGCATTGTAACTTTATAGAATACCACATAAATGTGTTATCCCTGGGGCATCATGAATTGTCCATACAAACATTGCATGTAATTTAAATTCCCTTTCTGCACCTACTTGTCTAGAGATATCATACATAGTGATGCCCTTCCATAACTCTAGTAATAGGTCGATAAGAGTCTAGATATATACATTCATATATTTGACTTGGTAATTACCCAATAAAAAAATATCAAACATAATTAGAAGACATAATTGAACATATATGAGTAAAAAAATAAATAAATGTATATACAAATGTATATGAAGTAATACCTGGAACAATTATTTGCAACATTGTGTTCTCCCTCTTTATTGATTTCCATGGAGGAACGTTATTGTTGATAACAAAAATAGGCCACACTGAGTAAGTGAATATGAGCTCTCCAAATGGATTGACCCCATCAGCTTCCAATGAAAGACTAAGATTACAAGGTTCACCTTTAAAATGTGGCCATATTTCCTCTATTTTATTAAATTCATATCCATCCA